>BGPR01017905.1:0-31720 GCA_013235015.1 Araneus ventricosus | reverse complement strand
CCTCCTGCTCGGCCTTTGTCCGGGAGAGGAGCCGGGTTCTTAGATCTCCTCCCGATGTGTCCGGGAGATCACAACATCAGCATTTCCTGGACACAAATTAGTCCGAGCCCGGACGGTTCTTCCCTGGGGACTCGAATTCTCTTCCGGTTGTACCGTAACGAGTCCGTCCGTCTCTGGAGAAGATTCGGTCAATCGGAATGGTTAAATTCCGTTAACAGCAGGAACGACACCTCCGATTCCAAATAATGAGAACTCTGATTTTTCCCGCTCTTTTTTATATATAGCGTTCCTTTTCTTCCACCATTGTTTGATTCCCAAGAGAAATACAATGACCCAGAGTTGGGGCACTCAATTTAATGAAAGCGAGATGATTGGACAGGAAATGAGCTGTTCGGTAGAACACAATTTCTCTACTTTGGAAAGGATGAGAACAAACAAGGAAAAAGAACAGAGGTGGAGGGGGGAGGAAAGTATATTGGCAGTGGTCTAGCCTAAGGGAATAAAGAAAGAGGAAGCTATTCTGAAAGAACAAATATTAGGAACATTGAAACGAGTGGTTAGAAAAAACATGACTCAAGAATTGGCCGGAAAGATGTTCTCATAGAGTTTAAGAATATTTTGCAGTCAGAATAGAAAGAATTTTAAGTTCATAAATATGTTTTTTTTACGTGTAAGAATAAGTATCCATAACATTTTTATATGGCTATAAGAAAACAAGATTCAAAAACTGGCTGGAAAGATATTCTTATAGCGATTAAGAATATTTTTCAGCCATAACAGAATTTAAAGTTCCTACATAAGGCTTTTACATGTAAAAATGAATATCTATTATATTTTCGAGAGATTATAGGAACGAGACACAAAAACTGGCTGTAAATATATTTTCATAGTCCCCAGGAATATCTTCTCACCAGAACAGAATGATTTTTTTACATGTAAGAAAAAATTTCCATAATATTTTTAAGTGGCTTTAAAAAATGTTCAAGAGCTGATTGGAAAGATATTCTTATATCCATTAAAAATATTTTGTAACCAGATTAGGAGGAATTTTAAGTCCCTACGTTTAGGTTTTTACACATTCAATAATGATTATCCATAAAATTTTTGAGTTGATTGAAAGAAACAAAAACAGTCAATTCACGTAACTTTATAATCACATGATAAATGTACCAGCACATACCATTAAACATCTGAGTGCGCATTGCGTTACTCTGAGCTAAGACGTTATGTCCTTCCTCGTCGTACAATATGTGCAATGGGTTCCAAAATTAAATTCGTGCTGCGCATTTCATGTTAATCATATGAGTACAAATATCCTCTATTATGCTATTCTAAATTAAATTTTCAACATAAAATTGAATTTTATTCTGAATTTACAAAAAAAAAAAAAAAATCAGTCTTACCGAACTACACAATAATTAATCGAGTGTTTATTTTCATTTGATTGTCTAAATGAAGCACGATGAAGTCTTGATTATTGTGTCTATGTGGATTCAGCGTTACTGTGACTTTAATTCAGTACCTTCCAAGTAATTATTACTTTTTTGTCTATCTTTCTGCTCTAGCATTTTAAATTCTGAAGACAGAATTCTTTAACATAATATAGTTCTTATTTATTTCGTTAAAGAGTACTTAATTTATCTACAGGCATATCAAATAGTATGAAAAATATTTACATTCAATCGATGAAAAAACAAGAAAAACTGATTGAACATCCTTACTAATAAATTTATTTATTAAAAGAATAATCAAAATAAACCTTGTAGAAAGTAAATGCAATGGTATTTAAAGTATTCAGTATAACTACTTTAAATTTTTTTCCAAATCTTTTCAAAAAAGTAAATTATTTCTATATCGCATCGCTTTTGATCAATTTCTCTTTTACCTTACTGAAATTATATTTAAAGAAAGAAAGGATATATATAAAAAAATAAGTTCCAAAATAAACACAATTACTAGCTTTTCGAATATTTTTAACCAGCTGCAAAAACGGGAGTTTTAATTAATGCTTGCAAAGAAACAGTCGAAAACAAATTTTACCCCTCCTCCATATTTGGGCATTAGTGGCTCAACAATCCGAAGAAACTCACTTATTAAACTGCACTAATGAGTTTCATAACGCGAAATAAAAGCTTCGCCATTTTTTTCCTCTTCGAACGAGTTGAAAATGGCGAAAGAAATTCTCTTTTCTAATTCATATTCATGGATATACTACAACGAGTGAGAGAAGCCGCCGTATGATTCGATTAATGTTCAGACCTGGAGTTTTTTTTTTCGGGGAACGATAACACATTTAGGAGCAAAGGTTAATTTTATTATTTTTATGTGCCGGAAGCGCTTTTTAGGCGCGAAAAATGTTTGGTAGCTGCTTCCGGTTAATTCGTTTATCTTTTCCCTTAAAAGCTAATGTACGGTTGGCAGCTGGTAAGAGAAGGGATTGGGTTTTTAAAAAAATGGTTGTTGCGCGTTATAGTTTGTGTTCTTACGCCTGAACATAATTCAATTGAAGGGACACACACAAGCAAGTTTTCGATCCAGTAGCACTTGTAGGAGCTTGCTAGAGACCGCCAAATATAATTATGGCGGACATTTACTTTGCAAATGCGATTAAGGACATCGAAAGTGAGAGGCAATAAAAATTTGTAATCATTGCCTTGTGCTAGTTAGGCTCGTGTTGAAAAAAATAATTGAGTGCCTGAGTATATTGCTTGCAAAAAACTAAGAGTCGAAGTTAGTAACCTTGTTTTGTGCATCAAGGAAAAGTTTGCTGGCCTCTGCAAGTTGGATATGATGATAATAGCCGCAAGGTTTGAGGATCTTTTTCTGAAGATTAATGGATAAGTCTGGATTTATAAGTTAGCAAATTAGTTTTATTTTTAAAAATTATTTTTATATAGTACTTCACGTTTCATTTGCTTCGAATCTTCGTGCATGAATTTCTGATGTCATCATAAATTCGGTAGATTGAATATTCTTCAAGCATTTATTAATTACTGCTGTCTACATTCGATATGTAGATTTTTGTTAAAATATGAAATATTGACATTCTAACAATGCCGTGGCAAAGTACGAAATATTCGTTTCATCTGAATATTTTCATGCTTTCCTTATATTCTGAGGAGGTTTGTAAGGTAAAGTGCATATTTAAAGTAATGGTCTGTTCATACAATTAAGAAAACTTCAAAATGGAATCACATTAAACTTTTTAGCATTAAATAGTTCCGCGTAGATCTTTTTTTCCCCTTAATCAAAATCCCTTAACTTTTTATTTCTTTCATTTTCAAATACTGCTTTTCAATAAAAGTTTTTTCATATTTTGCCTAAAAAATAATGGTTATTCTGTATAATGCCTAGATATTCTAATGAACGTCTTGAGGAAAGTATTTGAATGTAAAAATAAAGCAGTTATTGCTTACTTTGATTAAGATTTCTATAGAAGGGCTTCTTAAATTTTTTTTCATTCCCGATCTCTGTTGCGAAGAAGAAAATTAAAGGCTGCATTTTCGACTGAAATAGAATGAAATGTCTTTAATATGTCTTTTTTGCCTTGGTTCAGATTCATTCCTATTCCTTTCATTGTTGGAAAAAATGTATTTAATACTCTTCTTTTTGCTCTTTCTTTGCATTCTTTTGGTTTACATTCAACAGTTTCGTTCTTCGATACCTTTTTACTTGTTTAAATAAGTTCGCTTAACACTAATGATTTTTGTTGATGTCCTTGAACTTAATTTTAACGCTATGATTGGCGCAGTATGACCAAATATGGCTCTTGCGCCGGAAAAAATCCACACAATCAACCAATGTTGTTAAAAGAATCTTTATAAAGCTGCAAGAATTTGATAGAGAGTTGCCTACTTTGAACTTTCAATACATCGATCTTTATTTTTTGAGCTAAAATAAAATCGGTTGTAGTCTTTTTATTTCTCCTCCTAATTGCAAAATGAATGTAATTGCTTCTAAAATGTGCAAATTTGAATATTTATGGAGGATACTTTCCCTGGCGAAGATAGGGGTGAGGAATAAAATGAAGAATTTCCCACAAGTTAATCGTATAACTCATTGGTTAAGCATTTTCTGGCAAGAATCTTCCCAGCAAGGGTGCAGTGGAGCCGGAACGCCGTTGCTTTTTTCCCAAGAGAAATAAATAAGAAAAATTTGTGAAAACACCCTGAAAACAGTGCGATTTTTGTCACACAGGCTATACCGTTCCGGCATTCCTTTTAGAGCGTTCCGGCACTGCTTTTAAAGCGTTCCGGCATTGCTTTCAGAGCGTTCCGGTACTGCTTTTAGAGAGTTCTGGCACTGCTTATTTTGCGACTATACCACTGCTTCCCAGTCAAAAGAATTTTTAAAATTTATGTTAAAAGTGAAGATAGCTTCTATCATCTTCCTTCGCTTTATGTGAAGCCCGTCCTAGAGTTTAATCCTCACACAACCACAGAAAGTCTACAGTAGTGCCCATTATCCGATCGAGTTACTGAAGCTGACACAAAGAGTTATTCCAAATCGACGAGGCCAAACAAAAATGGCACATGGCTATGCAATTCAAAACCACAACCAGACAGTCCAATTCGGTCTCAAAACATTCGAACAGTCAATGAAAGCGTGGCACTTCAGGTTGAAAGCCTCGATTTTCCATGTGTCAAAACAAACTGCAAAACAAACAGCTCCCGCGACCGCACTCGTCGAATTCGAATTGTTGGAAGGGGTCGGGCTGTCGAGAGAGGGCGTGCCCTCTCGTCCCTGTCACCATTGTGCCTAGACAGCTGCTGTCGATGAAAAGTGGTCCGTCCTCCCTTTCAATAGATGATTGGATTACCCTGAATATAACAGCTCCGATAAGCATCCACACGCTGCGGAGGTTTCTCCATATTTAAAGAGATTATTACCCCCTATTCAAAGGTTTTGACAGATTTATCAAAGGCAAGCGATTTGTCAAAGATTGGGTGAATCTGTCGGTAGAGGAGCTGTTGGTAGTTTTGTGAGCAATTCGATACTTTAATCAGTTATCTAACATGTACACAAACATAAGTGAAAAATAGAAAGCAGAGACTTTTACGTTTTCTTTTCTTTTTATAAACTCCGGTTGGAAATTTCCCATATCTTCTTTTTGATAGCTACTCTATGAATATGTTTGAAACATTGTTGTTTCTTCTTCATATCAAATATATTTTGTAAGACATATCGTTTAATAATTAACGATTTGAGTTATTTTATTAACCCTTTGCGGCCTTGTAATGCCATTTGGAATCGCCGGAGTAATCTACTTTTAATAATCAACAGGTGCCATCACTTGCACTCATACTGCACTTAGGTTTTCCAAGATGACAACATTATCTGGATACAAATGAATAAATAATAAACAATTTTAATTAATTAATTCGGATGAAATTAATTAATCAAGATGAAATGAATAATTTTAAACATGAAATATTATTAATTGGGGTTTTTTCAGATTTTTATTTATATTTTTAAAATTATTTTTGCAAACAAATAATAATTAAGACTGGATAGGGTTAAAAAGAATAAACAAACGGATTTATCAAAGATTTTTTGGATAAATCTGAGATTTGTCATGATTCTGGATAAGTTTGATTTAGGACTCATTATAGAAGCTCAGGGTAGGTAAGTTATTCAAGCATTGAACCTCTCCAGGAACCAACCTTGTACTAGAATCGGTAAAATCAATCTTACTAACATTTTCTAATAATAGAGTTACAGTAATTTTGCAGTGATGTTTTATAAAATCTTCTTTATCCTTTTCAGTTACTATTTATTACCTTTAAAAAAATATTGCGAAAGATTATTTCTACTATTTTTAAGATTCATTTGCTATTGGATTTAAAATAATTTTTGGTAATATAATAAGAATTTTTCCATGCATGAAAATCTTAATATAATTTGTTGAAGTACTGTATATTTCTTAAAGATTCGAATTCAATCTAAAAGAAATTAACATTGTTTTAAAAGCTACAGATTTTGATTTGTTAAAAATAATCTTATTCCTTCAAGCAATAGGGGAAAAAGTAAAAATAATCTTTGAGTATATTCCGAGAATTATCAGTGGAAATTGTTCTCTGCTTTAACAAGTGAATTATTAATGCACTGAAATGTTTATGTATTATCAATATTTCCAATTATACAGATTTATAGAGCATATTCAATTTAAAACTTTCTATAGAAGAAGAATTTCAATATTTTGAACTTAGACAATTCCTGTTGGCACCATAAGGTAAGTTCTTGTTTCGCTCATTCCGTTTTATTTAACTCGACTTGTTTCGTGTTTGTAAAAATGGAATTTTGTAACTCATTTTTCATTCGCTTCTTGATGATCTACGAGAGTTTTCAATTTTGTACATTTGTATATTCTTTATGAAAATGCGCTATTTTAATATTTCAGAACTTTATCATCAGTTAATATATTAATTTAATTCAATTTTGATTCCATGCGAGTTGCACCACGTGGTAGTGAATTTGTGAAAAATTGCTTTCCCGATTAAATAATATTTGTAATAATGACTTATAAGTTAAAGATTAAAAAGTAGAAAATAATTAAAATGAAACAGAATTCTACTTAAGTGAACTAATGAAAGTTCGTTTTTATTTAATTTATTGAATTGTCGAGTTCGTAGACAGATACATTTCCAAAAAGGGCTTTTCTTAGATCTCAGGAAGATCTAAAACGTGGGGATTCATAAAAATCTGCAGATCGAATTTTTACAATGATTTCGTTTTCAATACTTCATATACATTTACAAAAAAGGGCTTTTCTTAGATCTCAGGAAGATCTAAATCGTGGGGATTCAAAGAAATCTCCAGATCGAATTTTTACAATGCTTTCGTTTTCAATACTTCATATACATTTCCCAAAAAGGGCTTTTCTTAGATCGCAGGAAGATCTAAAACGTGGGGATTCATAAAAATCTCCAGATAGAATTTTTACAATGCTTTCATTTCAATACTTCATATACGAGAGAATAAAAATAGTTCGTGTATTTGAACAGAGATAAATTTTAAACACCGTTAAATCGACATTCTGTATAATAAAGTTTTATATTTGAAATGAAATATGTTTAACTTCATCATGTTTTTTCTATAGCCATAAAGCGCGTAGGAACACATATTACGTCATTGATCGGTGATGCGGTCTCTTAGAGCTTTCTCCGTTCTGACAATTTGAGTTGTCACTGACCAAAGAGGACGGTACATTAGGATAACATTCCACGGCATAACCAAAGCATCATCAAGCTGGCGGGATATAGGAATTTTGCGGATGCCAATTTAACAGTCGCTTTCACCAACTGAATTTAGTTAACTTTTTGACCTATAATGTTATCCCAAATATTACTAATTTGTAATGCTTTTTTAAATGCTGCTTTTGTGAAATTTTTTCTGATTATGTAATGAAATCAATTCATATTAATATGATATTACGCGTACTATCATAATATTACTATGACAGTATCCGACTTTTAGAAATCTAGTGTGTCTTTTAATGCTTCTGTGATTGCGTGTTTTCGTTTTAAATTATTTATGCGTTTGCAAAATTTATATGGTTTTGTGTTTTGGACTTTTATGATTCTCTGTATTCAATTATTTTTTTCTAATGCATCTTTATGATTCACTCACTGTGGCTTCTGTTCTTTGTGTGTTTGTTGTTCATTGCACTCTGTAAATGGAGTTATCTATGTAGTGTGCTTTTCTTTAAATAAATAAATAAAATAAAATAGACATTCACGTGATGTACAAAAAATACACCACTGCAATTTAGTGTTGAAATCTTTAATTTTCTGTGATTTACTCCTGTAATAATATTACGTCAAAGTGCAGCGTGAAACAATGTTAGATGATGCCGTGTGATTCTGATCTCAAGTGAAATGGCTCCTTAGGAAGTGAAGCATTTTAAAGTACAGTTTGTTTATAATGCAATATCATTTTATTTATTTATTTGCATTCTCATATACGAAAAGTAGAAATAGAAAGCACTGGAATCGTCAAAAATTCGACCCCGAGAATTGGATGTGGCATGTGGTCTTCGCACCCAAGTCGTAGATCCGCATCGAAATTTGGACGAAATCCGTAGCCAGCCTGTGCGTTCATCAGTACAGGCTGACGATTATTGACCTATATGAAATAAAATAAAAAAAAATAAAATTTTCAAAAACTACCGAGTTCAAAAATGTTATTCAAATTTTAATGTAACTACAGATATTCGGATTTAGTTTATGATATGTTCGATATGCTTGCCATCAATGGCTATGACGTGGCACAGACGGAGATCATAATTCTGAAAAAAATCGCTGAAGTGTCGAGACATCGACACCACCAGTTCTCTCGAACTTTTCAATCACATTTTTGATTGTTATAACCCTTGGACAGGTTGTCTTCAGCTTGTAATCAGTCGCAAATTTCATATGAGCCGCAATCGGGCTGTTATTGCTCGAATAGTAGGCCTAGACGATCGATATACGCTCAGAAACGCTGTATTTCGACATTTTCAACGAAAAATAAACAACAACAATAAGAGTTCGCATGCTCAAATAAAATCCTAACATGCCCTGCATTCAACCGCCACGTTTTAAATGAATCTCGCTAAAGGTTCAAAAGTTATCAAAGTTTTTTTTTTTCATATAGCTCAATAATTGTCACCCTGTAAATACGATAGCTCAAAAATGTAATGAATTAGGTAATTAAAATTTTGCATATGGTTTTACCTCCAGAATTGTATATTAGTATTAAAATTTTAAAAACTCCGACAACTGATCGAATGTCTGTCTGTCTCCAAAACTCAAAAGGCTAGATAAAAGAAATATATTGTCGTATTAACACAAAAATTGTCAATCTGAGTTAAATTTTGGACTCAATCGGCGTACGGGAAGAGGTCCAAAATGCTTCACTGAACGACGAAGCTAAGCACAAAACTTGCCATAGAGTGGAAATATACTAGAAAGGTGAGGAGAGGACATTCCGGTTGTTTATTTTTTTTATCAATTACAGTTTTAGTTAAATATTCCATAGCAGAATTATGAAAGTTGTCTCCTCTTCGCGCGACTTGAGTTAAAATATCACTCATGAAATTATGAAGTTTATAACTATATCTGTATAAATTCTATCATCAAACTACTCAAGTAGAATTTACGTTAACTTCCTTACATTAAACCGTTTCACTCTTTTACATTTTATAGACATAGGATAGGTAGCCGGAAATATTTGTTTATTCATTCAAAAATGCAGCCGATCCTTCCGTCAATTGGGGCACAATCGGCTAAAGAAATTCTGCAACAACTAAACAGCTGCCGCAATTAAGGAAAGTCCACTTGAAACTAAACAATATTCAATCCCTATTTTAATAAATTATTCATAAAAAAATTATAAGCTACGAGGAGAAAAAAGGGGCGATATTCACGGTTTTCCCGCACTGACTGTAGAAAATAATTGATCTCCTGTTTTTCCGACTTGAAGATCCGTTCTATCACTTTATCTCTCGGACGTTCTTGTCCGTTCTTTTTGCAATGACCATTCTCACGAAGTTAATTTCCCTGTTTTAAACGAATTTCCTCGTCTTAAGCGACGCGAAGTGGAAAATCTTGATACGATGGCGTGTATTAAATGACTAGCTTTTAATTTCATCCAGCAAAACAAACTGGCTTGAAAGTGTAAAATGGTTTCTTGGTATCTTGGCAAGGATTATAAATTCGACGAAAAACAGGTTTACTCTTATGTTTCGCTCGAAAAGCAGTGTTGGTAACTGTAGATTAAATTTATCTCCTGTTTCTTCCAAGGGGAGCGAAATATAACTGACTAGCGAGGCTCAATAAAATGTCTCAACATAGAGAAACATAACTTCTCCCACACAGTGGCATCAATTTAGAGCATTTCAGAATCGGACAGATGTAATTTGGAAATGCATCGGCTATTGTCCAAATTACACATTAAATTATGCATTTGTTTATTAGTGTTGTGTAGAGTTTTTTTTTATTAGGAATTTCTCAAAATTAATTAAAGTCTGATATAAATTGTTACATTCAAGTTGCTTTAATTTTTTAAACTATTAATATTATTTAAAAGCTTTGTAAAATACGAAATTAAAGGCGAAAATGAATATCAGATAAAGTACTTTTTTTTCAACTTCAGCAGAAAGCTCGGGGCTTTGCAGAAAGAATTCCAATATTGAATTTTTCTCAGCGGCGGATTTTGTCTCAAAAGGGAAAAGAGAATAGCTCTCGGGCTCATGTTTTTCAGCTGTTTACAAGCAAGTATGTTTGTTTGAGTTTGGTTTTGTGGCGCAAGAGCCATAGATTTGACCATGCTGAATATGTCGCAAAAGGTGGGAAATTTAGCAGTTGCTCTTCAAGGGAAAAGGATGGGAGGTATATCTACTTGGAAAAGTTCAATGCACTCTGCACTCTTTTTTTTGAATAATAAAAGAATAAAATAATCGTTTCAAAGAATAAAATAAAACAAAAAATGATTAATTAATTTATATAATATCACGGCTGTGTACCAAACTTTTATCATTGTTTTAATTGATATTTAAACAAAATAATCTTCCAGAATTCCATTACTTTTTTTTTTAGAATTTCACAAATAAAGATAATTTAATTAAGCTTTTCATAATTTAATTAAACTTTACAACATTAGTTTAGTTTCCGTTCTTTGAGATTTCCCTCAAATAAGCAGCTGCACCAATTAACTGTTGATCCAAATAAGCGGAATTGTCAGTTTATTTGTCCTTTAATAAAAAAATATAATATAAGCATGGCATTTCTGAGAAATGAAATTTATCTTGCAGTTCATTATGTGTTAAAATACCAAAACCCTTCTAACTGGCAGTTATTATCATAATAGATTTTTATAATTATTTTAGCTGCTATTATATTATATTAAATACTCAAGAAACTAGTTATCAGAGTTATCAAAAACTTATATTATTTTAGTTTTGCATACGGAAAAATTTCATTTTTTTATTAGCCGAAACAGCTACGTATTAATACCAAAACCCTTTCCTATTTCAACTGGCAGTTATTATCATGATAATTTTTATAATTATTTTAGCTGTAAATTTATGACATCTTAATTACGACAAATTTACGAAAATAGTCACCAGAGTTATCTATAAAAAAGTAATATTATTCTAGTTTTACATAATAAGGTAAAATTTCAACAATTTTTTTTCATTAGCCGAAACAGCTACTTATTCTCAGGATACATTTTATTGTTTTTTCCCTCCTCCCTTATTAAAGAGCTTCCTTTCTGAATAAACAAAATGAAATCTTCTATATTCGAAGGTATTTTTAAGTCGAGAAAGAAAGGTAGTGACTCTAGCGAGAGAGGAAAGAGAAATAAGGGGGGTTGGAACGTGATAAAAAGCACTGAAGGAATTTTATTTTTCAACGCTTAACAACCTTCATTAAAACTCGCGCAACCACGCAAATGGGATACAGCAAATCCCTCATTGCCCTTTCACTCGCTTCCCCTCTTCGAAACGTTCAATAACTGCTGATTCTGTTGCCACTCAGTGGAAGGGAAATAAAAGTAAAAAAAGAATCATAATAACAATAAAAAAAATCTTCGGGAAAAAATCCAACCGACGGAAGAGTCTTTTCAGGAGAATCTGGCAGCAACAAAAACCACGCCCCCTCCGATCCAGCGTTACCATACGTTAAAATAAAAATTAAAAATAAAAAGGAAGCTGCAGACGATATTCTTAAAAAGCCCCGTTCTTTTTAAAATTAACACAAAAAGAACGGCAACGCGAACAAAAAAAAAAAAAAACAGTTTGTGTTTTATTTTTGTTTTTATTCCTAACGGTTTTTCTAAAAGGTTTTTTTTTTTTAATGTTTTTTCCTTTTTATCCCGTTCTTTTTAAGTATTCAAAGCATCGAGTTTAAACGCTAAATACCGTCGGGGGAAAAAGTTACCATCCGTCGTTTAATGCGCGTTTTAATCAGGGATGGGAGAATTGCTTAGAATGCAAATGAGAGCCACGTTGGAAGCATTCTTAATTCGATAATTAAAACACTTGGCTCTATTTAAAAATAAAGGCCCAGCCATCGGAGACCGACTGATTGCGTTTCTCTCAGACTCTAATGAATCAGATTAGCAATTCAATGGCATTTTTAAAATAATTATCCTTTTACGGCGTTTGAGCAACGCTTTAGTGAGAACGAGCGAAAGGAAAAGGTTCCGCCTCATCAATTAAAAATGCTTTTTCGCTCTCTATTTTCATTTACTTTTATCTCTTTCGATGCAATGATTAGTAGGATTTCTTTCTTTTTTGGGTTGTTGGCTGGGATTGGAAAATGGAGGGAGCTTTTGAAACGCATATTTTAATTATCCAAATTTGACGACTTCAAAAGAAAGGATTTGATTAGAAATTATCGCTGTGATTATGCGAATCACAATGGCGGTTGAAGTGAGTAGTGTAACGCTCTTGTTTCCAAATAGAAAATGCAAAATTTTATTGATCTCGAATAAAATTGCTTGTCATAAATCAAGGCCATTAGTATTTTAGAAGAGTATAACAAGAAGCAAACGCAGTATGCGAATTGTCTTATCTCTTCATACTTTTCTTATTCCCTTAAAATAAAACTTAAAAAACTTATAAATGTGTGTTTTAATTCTCTCTGTCAAGGGTAAGTTCTTCCAGTACTTCGAATTAAAGTTTTATATCAATATCTTCGTATTTCGGGAAATCAAGAATGTGGCACGCAATTCTAATCGTAAACTGTGATGGCTCTTTTTTTTTTCACCTATAGTCTACATATAAGACAATCGCTTGTAATCGTAAGATGCCTATATGAAATAGTTTTTTGGAAATGTCTTTTTATAAGATTTTATTAACTTCTTCTATATTTTATTCGCATATACATGGACATCTTGTTACTGCGTGGGTTCCATAAAACAATGATTCAATTCATTTACATTGTCACATCATTACTATGTTATGAATTTATTTATAAAGCTATATAAAATTTTTAATTAGTTCTAGTTCATCTTATGATAGGGACGGCTCTTTGTCGTTAAGCCTTCAATCGCATCATTTGTCGATCTCTGTACTGTTTCTGCGCCGCTTGATGCTCATAGCGATGGCAGCGACCTCTGGTGATATTTCGGTAGTATCCCACATATGCACATAGTTATATTTATTAATATTAATACTGCCTAAATAAAACGACATTGTATAAAAAGTATACCCGAAAAACTTTTAAACAGTAGTATGGAATATGATATAAAGTTTGTAACTTTGGAATTTCGCCTGTTTATACATATATTTCGTGCTTAGTTTTAATTTAACTAAGATTAAGGTCCCTTTTGAAGCTACACGAGGTTATTTTGGGGCAATACTCGTAATTTTAGACCGTGGTCAACTGGTGAGGCTGACACTTGAACTAGAAAACCCCACCCCAAACTTCCACACCAACAGGAGGGCGTTCAACTTCATTGAATTTAGCGTCCGCCAGAGCCTCGTACATAGCGGATATTTGGTAGAATCGGGTCGCAAACCCACGATCCTCCCTCTCCGAAGACGAGATTCCTCAGCCTTATAAAAGTAGTGCATATTCATTGCGATTCATCCACATCCATTTCGACCTCAGTTTGAAAGTTAAATTCGGTGGAGTTAAGGTGCTTGAATTGTACAAACACTTGACGTTTAGATTTGCAAATATTTGAAATTTAGTAAATGATGTTATTTGCATCCTTGAGAGGCTTTAATGTAAAACCTCATTAAACTGTGAACTCAATCGATCATAGGCAAGATATCAAAAATGCGCACTTGATGCTTTTAACTATAGTGCCAAGTTCAACACAAAACGAGCTATATTGTGTAAGAATATGAGAAAATTGAGGATGAAACACTCCCGTTGGTTATTTTAGAAATCTTTATCGTATAAGCATTAATTGTTGTTTAGCAAAGTATTCCGAAAAACTTCTTACCATATGCTGTACTTTCACCGTACGTTTGGCGCAGCATGGCCAAATTTGGCTCTTGCGCCAATAAATCCCAAACCAACCAACCAACCGAAACTTCGCGCTTTTGCGCATGCGCCGGGCGGAGTTATTTTCATTAAAATAAGGGGAAGTGAAGAATGAGAAGGTGATGTTTACATTTTACTGAGCTTGATCTAACAAAGAACTCCGATGCGCTCATATGGACTCATTGCCTGACACTCCTTTCCGGTGTAAAATCGTCCAAAAGTGCTAGTCTCGGAATCGCTGAACAGTATTTGTGTGTTTATGAAAATTTAAGATACCTATTATTCTTTTATACTGCAAGCAACTGAAATTAATATTCACCATGACTATGGCTGAGTTATAAACAAATGAATTACGTTTATACTAGGGAATTATTCATCTTTCTTCCCCTATCGTTCATCTTTTTATAACCTTTTTTTGCGTCATTCATTTTCTTGTATTGAGATTTGGCATTCTAATGTCTACTAGTTTTTGTTTTTCTCTACAATGCTCTAAATAGGAGTAGTTTAATTACAACCACCTTATAAAATACCCATTTTGAACAAGCATATTTCATTAAGTTTCTATTTATAGGATGATAATTTCTCGTGTTTATTTTGATAACCATTTTACAGCTTTTTGTGCGTGTGCATTTGAACTTTACCGTTATATATTTTACGCCATCCCTTAAGAGGTCAAACTTACAAGTTAAAAATCACTGCTCAGTTGAAAATGCTTTTTAATTAATATTTAAGCCTTAAAAACCGAAAACCAAAATTAAAATAAACACTTGTCTGGATAAAACGAACCAGCAAACCCTTTCACAAACACCACTACTACAAACATAGCATCCAGGGGTTCACACCTACAATCGTCTGCTAATCTGCATTCATTTGGGAATTACGAAACCGGAGAGCGTTCGGGGGAGGTATGAAAGCGGAGAGCGCCCATGTAAATAAGAGCAGCGGTCAATGTGTTTGATGCAACCGGAAGCCTGCGCTCTTTTATTTATAGGCATTGTAAAAGAGGCCTAATTTGCGGTTGCGGGATTCTTTCTGTTCGTCTGGGGCGTGCGCCCACCCTCTCCGAGGAGGTGTCGGCTTTCACCATTTCACACCATCCCCTGATGCAGATGGTGGGAGTATGCTCTAGAGACCTGTTTTCGGGAGGGTGTAAGGTCTGATCAGAAGCCCTGAGTTGATAATAATACTTTTGTTATAATTGGATTATTTTTGTTTGTCGAAAGCCCTGCAAAATTGACTAAAACAGAGCTTCTTAGAATTTTAACACTTGGTGTTTTTTCCACAAAACTAAACTTTTTCGCTGCTTCATTTACTGATGAATATACAGGGGAAGTAAGTGCAATCGCACCGATTACAAATGGCTGTAACTTCCTTGTAAATAACGATAAGAAGAAAAAATTTGAGCAAGGGTGTAGAAGGAAACTTATTATTATTATTTTTATTATATTTTTTTGCGTAGATATACGATAAATACTTTATGAGTATACCCTTGGTCACAGCACCAGAATTATTAAAGAGAATTTTCTGGTCATAATTTTTTTAAAAAAGCTGCATTTATACTTAAAATTGTTTTTTGTATCATCTACACTAAGTCAGATGTTGCTTATTTAAATCTCCATTCTTGCTTTTCTTACAGTATGTCAAAAATGTGGAAAAAAGATCACATTGTTTGAAGTCTCAGAAATTTACATTATATTCCACATTTTTAACAAGCGCCCAACAAAATATCGTTCTATTAAAAAAAAAATTTGATTTTTTTTCTACCGATTTACCAGTTTTGTTTAATTAGGTATGCAAAGTATACTTAAAGCAATTAACTCATTGGCCTACAGAGACGGCTATTAACAGGTCCCTTATATCACTCTTTTTCCAATCCCCTTATGGAACATAAATGTCAAACAGAGTCATAATTTAGCTTCTTTGTTGTTTTCTTTGTTCTCTAAATACATATTTTCCATAATACGTTGTAATTCATATTTCATTCGTGAATACATAATAAACCATTTTTCAGAATGATGCTGGATGCATTAAGGATTATTTCCAGAACTGTTTCACGCATCTCATCAAAAACTTCCATAATTAAAGACGATGCCATTTGATATTATAATATTAGGAAAAATAATAATATCAAAAATTAAGTATACAAAATAATTTTTTTATAATTTTGTTAGCGTCTTATAATTTTTGTTACT
Source organism: Araneus ventricosus (assembly GCA_013235015.1). Lineage (NCBI taxonomy): Eukaryota > Metazoa > Arthropoda > Arachnida > Araneae > Araneidae > Araneus > Araneus ventricosus. The sequence continues at coordinate 15,549 of BGPR01017905.1, read as the reverse complement.
ACTTACTGTTAGTTAAAAATAATTAAAGCTCTAATAACAACAAAAAAATTATTAAATATTCATCTAAGTATATGCGAATTTTGAATAAGATATATAGTAAACAATATATTTATAACATATTTGTCAATAGAATATTTTCTAATAAAAATGGTTAGTAAGGGATAAACTCGTGAGAAAAATGGTAAGCCAATGAGTTAAAAACACGCTTAGTAGCGAACTAGCGTAAATTTTTTCATCATTTACAACAGTGGTGCGCAAACCGTGGGCGTGACCCCTTTGGGGGTTGCGATAAAATTTTTTGGTGTCGCCAAATTCAAAGAAATTTATTTCACAATGAAAAAAATATAAGGCTTTTCTTTAAAAACCGTGGTTTGAGACCCCCCAGGGGATCGTGACAAAATTTTACACAAAATGGGGGTCGGAAATGAAAATAGTTTGCTCACCACTGATTTACAACCATGACGAGAATGTGATCGATGATTCCCAGATATCTAAAAAAATAGAGCTGACACGCAAAAATCCGAAATCGTGTTCAACCATTTCAGTTTTATTTATTTTTATACGGTTTTGTTTAACTTCTCTTTTGAGATGGTAAATTTAATTTTTATAATGATGATATTTTGTTATCAAATTTCAACTGGTATTTTGTTAAAGAATTTTAACTTCCTGACGTGCAAATGTTATAAAATTGTCTGTAGCTGCATTTCTCCCATAACAATACAATGTTTTAACTTTTTTTACAACTTAGTTCACAACTTATTAATTGCCAGCAAAATGATTAAATTAAATTTTGATTCCATATGCTGTATCAGGTAGTAAATTTATTGTGAAATATATAAAAAAAATCTAGAAAGTCGAAAATTATGAAAGTAATTTGTTCAAAACAATCGCACTTTTATTAGTGTATTAAAACGTGGAAAACAATTTTAAGTTTAATTAAAAGTCTGGAGGTTAGAGAAAAGATGGTAAAAGCATGATGAGATGCTGGAAACATTCCAATAAAAACATTAAACCACCAAGAATATTATAAGAAAGAGGCTCCCTAAAATCGACTACAAATTGAAATAAATTTCGAATTCGCCTAAAATTCCAATTAGTGTATTATGTCGACTCCTCACACTTTTACCATATTTGTAAAAAAGGATTATTTTTTTGCTTTTGTATGCCAATAAAAGCGTATTATTTTTTTTAAAAAACTGATTTTATTTTCTGATAATGTTCACCACAATGGGGGAAGACATTTTGCTTTTTAAAAAAAACTAAAAGAGAAACCGCTGATTCAAAAATCCTGTCTTCCCCACCACCATTTGCGAAGCCTATTCAAAGAACCTACTAAATAGCCTTCTAATATGCTTCAAACTCCCTCTAAAAGTAAATGGTAGAAAAAAAGGTGCCAGGCGAGTGAAAAGAATGGGGATTTTATAGAAGCCCTATTAGCAACGCGATCGTCTGTCAAATCGCACTCAGTAATCGAATAACCTGAGTTTTCGGTGCACCCCGGACGATCCCCACTGTATACGGGGGAAAAGCTCTTGTAATGCCGCATCAGTGGTGACGCTTCGCGCTGCTCTCTTGAGAGCTAAGGGTGCTGCTGCTGAGGAACCGGGGTCGGTATTGTTGCTTTGATAGATTTATGTAGATTAGCCCGCTTGAGCCGTCGGTTCTGTTTAAATCTGAAGAATAATGCGTGGAGTTGTGTTTGAATATAGAAAGTTTTTTTTAAAAATTAAATGTTTTCATTTCTTTGAGTTATGGTTAAATGGAGGAGGGGGATGTATGTGGAAGCCAGATCAGAGAAAAGCATGCAGTATATTTTTCTCGAACCATCAGTTTAACTACTCATTTAACAACTAATTAATACTTTTCTACTAATTATACTTGTATCGATTTTCACGTCATTAAAGAAATGCTGAGGAATGCCCAAGATGGCAAGAAGTTGTCCTGAGTTGCAAATTGCACATTAATGAACTGCACATTCGTTGTAATTAATTTACGCTTTATTCATAGTTCTATGATTAACTTATTACATTTTGTTCTACTAGCTATATAAAATAGTAAAATTTATAAAATGAGAAATCATTCTTGCTCATTTTTAAGAAAAATTCTTTGTTTCTTTTGATTATTCCACTGTGCCTTGATTATATCTCTTTCAGAAACACTATGCTGAATGAAAAAGTGCAAGTTATTTAAGGTAATATTTTGGATACTATAAAAATAATTCTCTGTTAGTCACATTTTACTAACAAATAGTCAAGACTAACTTTCATATCCCGACAAGTCGTTTAGAAAATTGGAACTAAAGCTCTAGAAAGAAAGTAGAAGTCAATATAACGAAATTAATAATCATAAGGAAAAAATGATAAAAAAAATATCCGAAGTTTTGTGTATTTCTTTTTCCCAAAGAAACTTTTTTTGGATAGTCATTATTTCTAATCATTTGTGAATGATTTTTGCTGGTTTTATTCAATTCGCGAATGTTCTTATATGAATCAAAGCATAAAAATACAACGAGATAACATTTCGAATTCATATTATTAAGTATAAGATATTTTAAACATACATTCATCTTTCTCTTTTTCAATTTTACGAAGCGAAATGTTCACATTTTTACTTCCGTGTTTTTTCTTCTTTTTTTCTTTTTCATTAAATTAACTGAATAAAATTCAAGGCAAAGATAAAAGAGGTTAATTGCATTATGTGTGTGTAAACATTTAAAAAAAATTGCGATAAAAAATGCCAGAAAAACTTTTAATAAAAATCGCACCTTTTGAAAAATATTTGCAATATTTTTTAACGATCCCTTTGTAAAGTATTTTATACAATGCCAATTGGTTAATTCAGAAGCTTTTAATTTGAATTGGTCAGTAAGTCAAGTTTTTTTCTCGGGACATTGGAATTCTCTACTAACCCAATGTTAAAATATACCCTATAATTCGAATCAGCTATGTTTAATTCGAAGTCACATCTAAACATGGTAAAAAATGTTTTTATTTCTAAATTGTTTTCGTTAGGTAAATACATCCGAATCTTGTGTCCTCAGTGATTCTAAGTGAGCAATTTTTTAAGGCCTTTAATTCAGTGAAGATCTTTGCTGCTAACACTGTATTCAATAAAAAAGCAATAAAAAATTCGTAATTTTTTAGAAAAACTTGGGAAAAAATTATTTTAAAATTTTACTTGCTGTACTATATACCGTTTGCTTATTAAAATTAACTACTTAATGAAATTATAATTTTAATAGTGTATCATTAACCTTCAGTCCGGAGGGAGTGGTATATGCTCAAGTTTTCTCAGATTTTAAAAGGTACAAATAGAAAAATATAAAAGTTTACCACGCATAAAAAGAAAAACTTTATTTTTAACTAATAAAATTGACAAGACAACACTATTAATTATTTATAAATACAAATATAGATATTATACCACTATATAAAAGTAAAATATTCATCACATATAAATTTAAAAAGAAATCCCAAAATCAGACTAGAAAATCATGTTATACTCATAAATAAAAGGAAACAATAATAAAAATGTTACAAAACGTGGAAAAATATACAAAGATAAAATAATAATTTTTTCAGATTAAATTTCATAATTTTTAAACGTATTAATTAATTTCAGGAAAGAATGTGATAAATCTCTCACCACAGCATTGCGCACATATTTTTTTAAGACACTGCAAACAAGCAAATTTATGACACTTTTGACACTTGTAGATAGTTTTCCTTTTTAGTTTAAGTTAACAAAATTTGCATGTCTTCCTTTCACGAACTTTCTTGGGAAGAGTTTGCGTCTGTGTCTGAATCATCAATTTCAATATCGGAATTTTCCCGATTTTCTAATAAATCGAAGGAATTCGGTTGTTGCAAGCCCCGATTTGAACTCCTACCCCACCTTTCTTCATAAAATTTATCTCCATCACTGTCATATAATACTGAACGGACGTAATCACCGAAATCAGAATCTTGAAGGCCAATGATTTTGCGCGCCATCATGTAAACAAAGCGCGTGGAGGAGGGAACAGTCTGAAGGTGCCCGCACTGCCCTGGGAGGTAGCTGTCTGAAGTAACGCGAAAATTAACAAATGAGGCGCTAATTGGAAAGGGTGCGTGAAACTTACCGAATATTTCTCTTCCATAGAGTGGAGGTAATGAAGGTTACGTGTGCGTAACTAATTCCTAACCCGCCCATCCCTCACTCCAAAGTTTGCCAAGCGGTCTGAGTGACGTCCCTCCGGATTGAAGGTTAAAACTAATTGCTGTTTATTTATTAATTTTGCATTATTAATTAAAGCTTTCAAATATAAAAAAACCAATGATTACTTGCATTCTTAGCTTAAAAATGTTTTTTGTCTTGCTGCACACATTTTTAGACCCATTTTTTAAAATTCATATTTTTGGATAAGTCAAATTTTTTCTGTGGTCCCCTTAGCTTCGAATTAGCTAAATTCCGCTGCATCTTTAATTATAAAGAAAGTCTATTAGCATATACAGTTACAAAGCATAATGATATTAATGAATAGTTTTTTTTTAATCAGATAAGTCAAACTAATGACAATGGCGAGAAATTTTATTTAATGAAATTTTTTGCCCGGGTTAAACAAAATTAGACAAACCTTTAATGCTTTTGCAGAGGAAAAAAATCCAGAGAAATAAATGTATAAAAGTGCAGAAGAACTCTGAATTGCAGATTGTAATTACATTGGTCCTCAGTTTTATGCTAAAGCTAGCAATACACAGACACACAACAATTAACTTTTAATTTGCGTTTATTTTTTAATGGTTAATGGAGTTATTTAATATTACAGATTATTCAAATTGCTTAATCCACTAGGGCAGACATTTTTGACATAAGGCAAAAAGCTTTCTTTAAAAATTCTTCAAGCTATTCTTAAAATTCTTAGCTATTACTATATATCCACTCTTGATGAATAAAGTTATCGTGTGTGTTCCAGCTTGTTTTAAAGTTTAGATGCGATACTTCCCTATCTTTCACATAAAAAAGGTTTGATTTTTTTTTAAAGTGCAAATTTTTTACCTTATCCTTTATTAACTGCAGACGACTACTTCGTTCCAATTAGCAAGGTATATACTGATTTATAATAAAAGCGAATATTTATTTTAAAATATGATAATTATTAAAATTTGCCAGAATAACAAATTTTGTTACAAAAAAACTTTAAATTTACAAATTTCAAAAGTACATATTTCAGGCAAACCTGTTGGCAAACGGGTAACTTTATATATCATTTAACGTCTATCTGCACGTTTAATTACGTTGTAGTGCAATGTCATGTCATTTTTCTTTTCAAAAAGGATTCCAAATCGTAATTGGCATGGGGCATTTGACGTGCATCACGTGAGCTTGAGTTAACTCCGTTAATACCCAATGTACTCTCATCAAAATAGAAATATTTGTGAATTGTTTTCGGTATTAATAATATTTTTACTTTGAAAAACATCATTATTTATCAAACAAACAAATCATTATTTATAAAACATGCGTTCTTTTGATCCAATCTATAATATTATATAAAATGATACTCTAGATGTAACATTTATTAATGCTAAGTTGCGTTTTCCAACTAGGTGCAATAAATTATTTTGATAAATTTGATAAAAGAATATAAAAAATGTTTGACAACTGGCAGCATTAAGTAGGTATTGGAAGTCATTCTGCTTTATCAAAACTTTTTTTTCTTCCTCTTTTTCTAATATTACTCGAAATGCGCGTGTGATGAAACTGTCATGTTTCGAAATTACCCTCAACAGTTTGTATCTACCCTGTAAACGAATGCCATCTGCATCATTAGTGTTTATAAATATGTACAGGAACTTGTGCAATTGCCTACGGTGAAGTGACGATGCTCTTACTCGCACCCTTTTACGTGTCACTCACTAGAGATGGCAACGAATAAATCCAGCATCGATGTCTGAGGGCTGCAAAGGGAGGAGTGGGGATGGGAGTGCGAGAATGGGGATGGATGGAAGAAAAAACAGAACAGCATCCGGAGTAAAAATGGAAAATTTGGGAAAGAGCGGCAAAACTGCCGACGGCGCGTAGATGGAGTGAGGATTGTGATGGGTGTTGACGCCGCCGCCGTTCGAAACAAATTGTGTCGAGATTGGAAGCGAAAAAGCCCCGCGCCTACCCAGCAGGGGCGGAACCACACTCGCAGTCCTTGCACTTAGGGCGGATCCATGGGACTCTGCAAGCTGCCTTTCAGTAGATCTTGAGCCGCATTAGATGTTGCATTCGGTTCTCTAAATTCTAAGCAATCGACAATACAGTGGAATTTGATTAATTTGAAGCTGAAGAGACCACAATAGCAATTCGAATCATCCAAAAATTCGAATCACAAAAAACTGGATCTAAAAATGAGTACAAGAGAAAAAGATATTTTTAAAACTAGAAAGGCAGTAAAGGTTTATTTTTAATATGAAACATATTTAATAAATAATGCATACTTAATAAATAATTTAATCATAATTATCATTGCAAATTTTTAATAATTTCAATAAATAGTTAGTAATTTTTATAAACGGACAGTATATAACATTTTCAATGCAAAAATTGTACAATGGAAGCTCAAGATAAACAGAACAACTCATAACTAACATGTTCGAAGAGGGTTTTTTTAAAAAAATTATGGGCCTTAAAATATTTATCACTCACGATTACTTAGGACACACGGTGGGAAGTACGAATGTATTTAACAAACGAAAACGATTCAGAGATAAAAAGAATTTTAAGTTTTGATTTTGAATTAACCAAAATAAATTCGATATACTTATAGACAATATTTTAATATTACGTTAATAGCAAATTCAAAAGACCACAAAAAAAGTCGAACTATAGAGACCTTTTAAAATTATTTTAATAGAAAATTCAAAGGAGCATAGAAAATGGAACTATAGAGACCTTTTAACATTATGTTAATAGAAAATTCAAAGGACCTTAGAAAATATTGAATTGCTGACAAATTCGAATTGAAACTTGTGAATTAGAGAAGTTCTACTGTATTGTAAAGGCAGTTAATTTGGTGATAAAAAAATAAGTGGTTTGCATGGGAACGTCATGAGTAGATTAAGGGGGTTTATTTTTGTTGTTGTTGAAAGGAAAGTAAAAGCATAAGCATACAAATAAAACTTACAACATTTATACAATAGTCACAAAAGCATACTTTGTCTGAATGAGCATTTCAGCAACTTTCAATGCATTCGCTACGATTTTTCCGCGTAGCCATCGAAGGAATGAGGAATAAAATAATATTAAATTGAACTAGTAATTTTTATTTAGTGGCATGAGAGATACTAAAATGTTCTAATAGAATGCTCAAATCCTTATTAGTTTCTTGAAAGGTGACAGTATTATTTTTGTGAATTTAAAAGTAGGAGGCTGGAATCATTCATATCGCACATGCGCAGAATGAGTCTTAGTATTACATTTTTTCATAAAGGGCAGCTATTACTTGTAAATAATGGTATAGCCACATTAAAACAAAAAGTGTTCCATACGTTAGTACGGTGTAAAAGGTTTTACTCATTATACTTCATAAAGGCAAGTTTTATTTTACTCACGGTCAGGGGTTGTGCCAGTGGAGAGACCGAAGGTCCAAGACCCTCCTGTTGGGGATGCTGTGCCACCCCCGGGCGGGAAAAATTTTGTACCCTGTTCACGCAACGGGGTATTCAACTAGTGGATAAATAAAGATCTGGCGAAAATTTGAGACCAATTTCATTACACTTCTCACCCCCCCCCCGTACAGCAGATTGTTCTCCCCCTGTCCGGCTAACTCTAGCGCCACTCCTGCTCATGATTAATAACTTATCGGATTTTTTAGCAGGTCTTGCTAAAGAGCGTAATCACATAATCGCTTTCCACAGAAGGCATACTTAGTTAGAGCATAAAATTTATAATAGGAATATGAATCATTTTTATATTAAATTTATTAATATAATGAAATTTTCTTTTGATTTAGAATTATTTTTGCATTAGAAATGTATTTTACTTGCTTTGTTAAGTATATGTTACCTAAGCATTTAGGTCTAGGGGATAAAAATTTAATCTCTTAAAATCTACTTACAAACGATAATTGGCATATATCATAGCGGATTCCAATTTGCAATCGTGGTCTTTTTTTCCTACGAAGGCTCAATATTATTCATAATATCTCTAGAATTTTTACTCCTTAAATTAAATCATCTTCAATATTTCCAATATCAACTTTCCTCTCTCTTTCTTTTTTAGTTGTTGTATTCTACAACATGAAACATGATAGCTATACAAAATAATATATACAGCGTATGGAAAAAAATGTTTCCTACCTTCCAATTTGTTCAGTTCGGTGCTCTTTGAGCTTCAACTTATTATGTTGAAAAAAATTCAATTTGCATTAATTTTCTGTGCATAATTAGAGAATTATTAGTTAATGATATTTTTATTGTTTTTATAACCTTCAATTTCAGTGCGATTTTAACAAGCAATGGTAAGTTGCGAAGCAAAATTCTTTTAAGTCTTTTGAATTACTTGCTTTAGCTAGAATCCTGAATTTATAATAAATCAAAATAAAGAATTTACAGTATACTGTGGTAATGTTTCAGAAAATGATAAAACAATTAATAGCGTAAAGAAACTCTTTTCATATGAATATTTATATAAGGACGAATCATGAGCAAAACGGAAAAAATTAATTGACTGAGAGAGAAAGAATTTTTGAGAAGTATGGTCGGGAAAAAATTGCTTTACATAAATTTTTCTTAATCATAGTCCACAAAATAGATAAGTCCGCTAAAAATAATTTAAAATTTTAAGGAAAAGTAGATTTAGTATAAAAATGAAGAATTTCACTTATAAATAAACGAAAACAATCCAATTACCTTTTTGTGCACTTTATACAAGCAGGTCACAGGAAGCTGACTTTGCAAAAATTCCGTTTCCATAGCAATCTGATTTTTAAATTCCTTTTAACACAATCACTTGAAAAGAATAGAATAAGACCAAACGATTTTTGCAAAGCCATGAAAATAACTACATAGTGAAACGTGAAAATATAAACACAGCAATGCAAAATAAAATTTAAATGCTTTTGAAAACAATATTAAAATTAAGTGATTTGCAGACGATTTTTTTCCTTCTCTTCGCGAAGCATAATAATTCCTCTAATTAGTAATAATATATATTCTTGATAAGAACATACGTAAGTGCAGTAAATTAAAAATACTGGTGTTCATTTTCATTCAATGAATAATTATCGATAGTTTTTACAAAGAAGTTATTAAAAAAATGAATTTGCAGGAAAAGAAAATACTTTCATGTTGTCATTTTACAATGATTTATGGCTTCCAATATATTTATACATAATTCATTCCACATTTAGTATTATTACTTCTGTTTTAATTTAGCTTCAATTTATTTTGATGCATAAATTTATAAGACGAATCCAAGACTATAAAAAATTTTAATAACGCGCCATTCCACGAACTGCATTTTTATTTTTTTTGTTTGATTTTCTTGCTGATATTTTTCTGTAGTATATATTTTGTATAATTGAGATATTTTTTTTATTAACTGTGATTTTCTTTCGTTTCAAAAGTTATGGCGACAACGCACGATTTTGATTATCAACTTTTACCGAATTGGAATCACAGTAATCTGCAAAGATATTTCGTTAATAATAAAGGGAAAAATTAGTTTTATCTAAATTCTTGCTTAATTTTAAAATATTCTACACATTAGAGTAAATAGTTTTAAAGTAATAAGACTAATGATGAAGCTGAACTAAAAAGCTTTTGCTTTTAATTTATAAATATCTTACCTTTCAAAGAAAGAATTTTAATTAATGTTCAAAAATATTAAATTATTTATCGAAATTCTAATTTTATTCTCTACTTTGAATTTTATTTATAATTAAATTATACTCTAATCCTAAAACGCTTAAAAATTTAGACAATAAGGCATGTAGTTTTGTTAAACTTCTTTTATTGTTCAGTTTGATCAAGAAAATACATTATTGTTTAAGCAATTGATTAGATTATTTGATTATTTTAATTTATTGTTATTAGCAAATCTTGCAGAAAAATCGTTAAATTTATTTTAATTTGGTAAAAAAGTTACTGATGGTAACCAAAATTAAGAAGGCATAATGTGTGTTTCAATTAAAACAATATTGTATCTATTTTGACATTTTTTCGAACTTATTATCTATACATTTTTATGTCCTTTCAAAATTCTATGTATTAAAAGTATAATCTGAATAAGCCCAATTCCTATTGTGTACCATTTGCGACCTATTCATGCAGAAACAGTTTATTTTCACAAATAAGTCATTCCTGCATGAATGGGACAAAAAAAAGAGAACAAATTAAAAAGACTCAATTGTTTAAGTGTAAAGTTTTAACAAGTTCTGACTTTTCATACTAATTTCAAGCTAAAATCTTAATTTTCTGTCAATTATTTCAAATTTTAGAATTAATTAAAAAATTTTTATTACTACCTTTATTCAATTTAATTATATTTGATATATAATGATCGCCATTACTATTTAATTACTAAAATTTGCATTATTTCTAATATAAATTTTTTTAGATGATAAACTCAATCTAAAATGTTTCAAAAACTACAAAAGACAGCCCTGATTAAAATATTAAGTCTAAAAATATATCATATGTGAACCTCTAAAGCAAACTGCTGTTCGCAAATGCGACAGGTGCACTTCCCCCTGGTGTGCATCGAGTGCTGTTGTTTTGCTGCGACCGAGGGATGCGGAAGAAATATGTATAAAGAGGTATCGATGAAGAACAGAGATGATGGAAGATGCGACGTGTCAATCCCCCTTACGCCCGGGAGAGGCAATATATATAGAACCACTTTTTATTCCCGACCAACCCTGTATGCAGAATAGAACCAAGGAGTGTCTCGAAAGAAAAATGCATTGCCTGCAGAGTTCTTTCTAGTGATGGGCATTCATATGTTTGTGTACGTATATGAATTGAAAAGGGTGATGAAAAAATGTTTCAATTTAATTTATAATTTTAAAGCACAATGGAACTTGACTATTACATTTTGGTTTGCTTGACTTTTAATTCGAATTCGTCAATAATTAAAATTTGCCTTTCCCCCTGAATTTCCTATTAATATAATATTAAAAATAGCAAAGAAGAACATTTAAAAAATTAAGGGAAGTACTGCAATAGCTCATTTATTTTAAAGATATGGAGCAAAAAATCCAATGATGCAAAAATTCTTTGAATGAACTGTTTTTGCTGCTGTAAATAAATGCCGGAAATAATAAATCATCTTTTAATCATAAAATAGCATCTTTTGAAAAATATTTTTAATATATATTAATGATACTTTTGTAAAGTGTTTTATGAGCAATTTTTTTAATTCGAATTGGTCAGTAATTCAAATTTTTGTTCTCAGGACAATGGAATTCTCTATTAACATAATATAAAAACATGGTCTTTGATTCTTACGTATTTTGGTTCATTCGCAGTCAAAGCTGAAAATAATAAAAAAAAATGTCTTTATTTCTAAATGGTTTTAGCTATCTAGATACGCCTGTACTTCTTGTACTTAGTGATTGTAAATGGGTTATTTTTTAAGTCCATTAATTCAGTCGAAGACTTGTCTGTTGCACAATGTATTCAATAAAAAAAGTCAATAAACAATTTCTCTCTTTTTCAGAACATCAACATGTTAGAAGTGAATTACATTGCTGTTTGTTTTTTTCTGAATTTGTACTGTACAATTGTTGCATAAGTTTTGTTTATGGAATTTTATTAAATTTTATTATAATTATTATCATTTTATGTATTAAAATTACAGTTTACTTGATAATTATATATTATTTACTAGCAGTAAGCGCACGGTTAAAATTACTGTTTACTTGTCAATTATATTTTATTCAACAAAACTGTGAAATATTTTAAAAGAATCTTTACTGCCATGCTTGCTGTATTCATTATTACTCTTAGTTTTTCTTAATTTGAATTTATCCCGTCAGATTTGAATTAACAAATTTGTACTGCATAATCTGCGAAGCAAATAACGCACATCGAAAGATAAAGGAACAATAAAAAAAGTTTTGTTTCCTTGTTCTTCTCACAACATAACAATTATTACAAGTTTGGTACACAAATGCATAAAAATACTCGACACTAATCATCAAGATCTCTAATGATGCTGTTGCAAATTATATCTTGTGGTGAAATTGCTGAAATTTTATCGAAAACGATTTTCTCGTTATTTTTCCCTTCGAATGATAAGCACTAATATTTTTGTGATTTTATTGTTAACATTATTATTAGTATTTGCTAGGTTGAGGCCAGGGCAAGATATTATTTCGTTTAGGGATAAATCTACGTGTTAAGAAAATTATATGCCATTCGTTGCAACACATGCTCTTTATCACACAAATCGGAAACATTTATGAGAGTTCTGTTTTATATTTTTGCATATTCAGAGAAGGAAATATTTCCAGTCCAAATTTAATGAAGTTGTAAGAAACAAATAAATACGTAAATTGTTTGTACAATCTATACAGAGTATTTTATCCTATCGTGAAACAAAAATTGAGAATTTTTGAATATTAGTACCTCATGCAGGTTAAAATGGAACTAAACAGGAATAAAATTTTTTGAATGGATTTAAATTATTCAATATAGTAAATAGTCCCTTCACTTTGGTAAGAAGGACAAATTTGTGTGCTAAAATCGAAATTTTTAGATCCATCTGATGAATGTTTTCTAAGCGTTCAGTGCAGTTATTTCGAAATAATTCTTCACCGACATATTACAAGTGCGATGCAATTAAAGAAATTCTTTTGTCAGCAAGAAACAGTCATAAGTTATTGTTAAAAATAATATTTATTCGAAGTGTTTTTATTTTTAGATATTTATTCATTTATTCAGAGCACCAATCGAGATCTCCTTCACTTTAAGAAATGTTTCATATGTTCTCACATCTTCTATGAATGTCGGCTTTTAATGTTGCTTTTTTCACTGGCTTTGAGTATCTTATTTATGAGGTATACATATAGAAAGTATTGCAATTGTCAAAATTTGGCTTCATGATTTTGATGAATTTCGAAGTTTCAGACTTGTTTGAGTCCCCCTCAGTACACTGTCGTGTGGTCGCTCCTTTTGTTTCCCGCGTTATTATAACGGCCTTGGTAGACCGTTGTTTGATCTCGAAGAACTAGTGTACTCATGTGTGGTCAAATGCCTGTCAGGCATAAATAATTTAGAAACGCCAGTTTCTAGATTAAATACGTTTAATTTACAACTTTTAATACAGTATTTATAGTACTTTTGAATTAACAAAGAACAGTCTGGATGGTCAAAAGTATCATAGTTGAGTCACGAACGACGAAACCAAATAAAAAGAAGAGTTCGCATCCCAACGTCTTCCTCTCCCTTCTTCACCCCTCATTTTCGTTTCTCCGGCCATCAGGGCGACCTTGACTTCCCCCACGATGTTACATTTGGATGGACATCGCTGTATTGGTGGAGAGCGGATCCTTACCCCCTGAAAAAAATTGAAATCCTTGGGTTAAATCTTGAGTTTTCCGGGTGCATGTCAACAAGATAATTAAAAGACGCACTGACCTATAGTGATTGAAGTTTGGTATGAGGTTCTTACGCCTAAATTTTCGACTCAAGTAAAATTTCGAACCGAACATGTCTATAAGAAAGCTACTTTTCGTAAACACATAGTCAATTTTCTTCACTGTTGTGCTCTGAAAGTATACAAAAAGGGGGAGGGGGCTTGTTGACAAAGGATTGTTAACATGCTTATTTCCATTTACGTTGAAAGAAAATAATGTGTAGGTTTTTCCAAGTGTTGATTTCTTTTTTTTTACTTGCGAGTTTCATTCAAATCGAAGTATAACATTATATGCATTCTTAGTTACTGTGTTTATTTACATGTAAATTGCAATTTCGATTAGAAGAAACATCAAATGAATTTATTAGCGTGCATGTTATTAGAAGTAATTTGTTAACGGAATTTTGCCGAATTGAAAGAATAATAACACAACAATCGAACTGATGTCATTAGAGGGATGCTTTTTTTATTTTTAATACGGTGATTTCGCATAACAGTTTTCCGAAGTTATCACTAAAAAGCATTAAAATTAACAAATAAAAAAGAATAGCGATGATAAATCGTATTTGGAAGTTATTCGAAATGCTTTAATTTTTTATTTTAATGTTTACTAACTGCTCGCGCCACCCTCTGGGCGGGTTCGCGGCCAGCACCCACTTTGCTCAGCACTGTCCCTGCCACCTCGCTGCTTCGAGGCTCTAAGCAACTACTTTTTTCAGTTTTAAATACTGCATGAAGATCAGTGGAACAGACCATAAAGCCATAAGATTTCATATTCTTTATAGACAACAGATTCCTTTAAAATTGTAAAATCTTTCAATAAACCTCATATAGTTGTAATGTTTTGTATAACTTCCTCACGAATTTCGGCATGAAAGTCTCCAGATCCATAAATACAGAATGATATCGCCCTAAATAAATAGTTTCCATCGCCTACAATAGGTATTTTACAATATTTTTGACACGGCATTTTAATGGAACTGTTGGGATCTATATATTTAAAATAATATGGTATAACCTTCAGACAGTTCGCCAGCCCTAACCACTTGACGGATTTCGATAATTTTTATTTTTTATGAAAGCTTATGACGTTTAGATATGTCATCAAGGGTCGTCTGCCCCCCCCCCCATTTTCGAACGAAATCGAAAAAACATTTCTCCACCATACATTCGCTATATGTTTTTTCGATTTCGTTCGAAAATGGAGTGTTTCATTTTAAATAAAAATTATCGAAATCCGTCGAGTGGTTGGAGCTGGTGAACTCTCTGAAGATTTTACCATATTATTTTAAATATATAGATAATAATAATAATTCTAATATAATAATAATATTTATTGATAATATTTATATTCGTAATAGATAGTAATAATTGATAATATTTATATTCGCAATAGATAGTAATAATTGATAATATTTATCTTCGTGATAGATATTCTCTAGAATTATTGACTTAACAATATTAGTTACGTTTTATGTGACAGTATACTAGAAAATCGAAGGGAGAGAGCTATCGATTTTTTTAGGACCTGAAGGTTTCATTTAGAGCAAATGTCATTAAATATTCTCAAACCTGTCATCTTCTACTTTACATGTCATTAATCCTCTGACTGCCGAATTATTTTTTAATTGCTATTTAGATTCAATGTTTGAAAACGTGTTCAAATACCGTTGAACCAAGAGAATTGCTATTTACAAGCAAGACTTTATTAGTATAATATGATTCAACGTTTTAAAAGTACTAAGTAAAGGAATTAACTTGCGATAATCGCAGGATGCAGCAGAAAATAGACTTACTTCCAACTGGTTGAAATCGCGGGATAAGCAATCAGAGTCAAGTTAAATATACTCCAAGCTTTCATGTTTTAGAGCAGAGGTTCCCCAACTGTTGTGCTCGTACCCCGAGGGTACGTGAGAGACCAATTAGGGGTACAGGAAAGTG
>BGPR01017904.1:0-28799 GCA_013235015.1 Araneus ventricosus | reverse complement strand
TTGATCGAATTTCATAACAAGAATGTCTCATATCTAATGCTAAGTAGAGCTAATATCTTTCGTCTGAAATATTAAAAATACCTATTAATTCTATTCTCGCGAAGAATTTGTGACAAACTAATATTTATTTTCACATTAAAAATAACTCTGCATTTAAAAATTTTATTTCTAAATTGTTTATTTTAATACTTCGCAAATCGCCATTTAATAGCCAAGAGAGCTTTCTTGATTCGATAACTGAAATGTTTATGTAGAATTAATCATGAAAATAACAATATTCTTTCGCCTTGATCGAATTTCATAACAAGAATGTCTCATATCTAATGCTAAGTAGTAGAGCTAATATCTTTCGTCTAAAATATTAAAAATACCTATTAATTCTATTCTCCCGAAGAATTTGTGACAAACTAGCATTTATTTTCATATTAAAAATAACTCTGCATTTAAAAATTTTATTTCTAAATTGTTTATTTCAATACTTCGCAAATCGCCATTTAATAGCCAAGAGAGCTTTCTTGATTCGATAACTGAAATGTTTATATAGAATTAGTCATGAAAATACAATATTCTTTCGCCTTGATCGAATTTCATAACAAGAATGTCTCATGTCTAATGCTAAGTAGAGCTAATATCTTTCGTCTGAAATATTAAAAATACCTCTATTAATTCTATTCTCGCGAAGAATTTGTGGCAAACTAGTATTTATATTCATATTAAAAATAACTCTGCATTTAAAAATTTTATTTCTAAATTGTTTATTTTAATACTTCACAAATCGCCATTTAATAGCCAAGAGAGCTTTCTTGATTGGACAACTGAAATGTTTATGTAGAATTAGTCATCAAAATACAATATTCTTTCGCTTTGATCGAATTTCATAACAAGAATGTCTCATATCTAATGCTAATTAGAGCTAATATCTTTCATCTGAAATATTAAAAATACCTATTAATTCTATTCTCACGAAGAAATCGTGACAAACTAGTGTTTATTTTCTTATTCAAAATAACTAGAAAATCAAGCATTCGATTCTAAATTACTTCTAATTAAACTATCGAACTGATTTCTAAGCGAACAAATTTACTGGAATGTTCGAAAAAAATGTTCCACGCAAATTTTCAAATCCATTCGATGTTGACAAGAAAACGTGAACGAACGGAAAACGGAAGTTTATTTCGATCTGTTTTTCCTCCAACGGACCACCTGGTCCGCATTTTTTCCCGCGACCTTCTACTGAGAGGGAGGGGGGTTCAAGGGCAACCGAGTGTGGATATTTACAACCTGTGGAGAATCGTTCTTTGCGCAGGTGAATCACTTTTTAAAGCTCAGCGAAAAAAAAAAAAATGTTTCAGTGCGCAGGCGCGGGAGGATTTCGGAATTTTGGTTTTTGAGGAAGCATTTTTATTTTTTTGCTAATTTAATAAAATTAAACTTCATTTATCTCTGTTTAATTTCCGTATTTTGAATTTTCTAACATAATTAGTAGAATCTATACGTGAAGAAAAAACTTTGTACCCCTTTTTAAGCACACTGCATGTACGGAGGAGGGTGAGATTTGGCATAGTTCAAGTTCATATGGAGAAGGAGTGCAGAAAGAAAAAAATTATGTATGATATGTGCTACAAATACATTAAATTAAATAAAATAAAACATTCATTGTTTAGGTTCATACACTGTAAAAAAATTTGCATTATTGTTTTTGTTTTTTTTGTATTATTTATTTGTTTAAATTTTATATAATTTGAAAAAGATAGGCAAATTAACTGTGTAGCCTTGGCAAAACCTGGCCAGTATAGCAATAAAAAAAATCCAAGGAAATGTCAAAAAACGCGTTATTGTTTTTTAAATATGACTTAGCCAAGCTATACCTCATTTTTTATAATGGTTCGTATATTTCAAATAATTCGAAAATTAATGCATAATGACGTATTTGTACACGCTCGCAGCTGACGTAATAGAACAAAATTCAAAAAAATTATATGCAATGATTATAGAGATATACTCTTTAACAAAAGAACCTCAATAACGTTCAAATTTAAAAATTTAATGAATTACGGTCGGATTTCGACCGCTGAGCGACCTCTAGTAAGTTTTTAAAAATTTTTAATGTTTATGTTGAGTTACTGTATTGATAAAGCATACAAATCAGAATTTTAGCCAAGATGTGGTCTTTTAATAATTATTTATTTGAAGATTTCGAATGTAGTTAAGGCTTAGTAGTTTACAAAACTGTTTTTATCTTCTTTCTACAAAACTACTTACTACCACACTTTATTTTTTATTTTTTGTAAAGTTTGCATTTTGAACCGATTCTTTCTTTTATTCTCAAATTTTTTTCATCGCATTTTCTTTTTAGTTCTGATTTTTATTAAAATTGCTGAACCGAAAATTCAATAAATGAAAATACGACGGCTGTTATTATTTTACTCTAAATAATCTTTTAGGTATACAAACTGGTTGAATAGAATCTTAGAGTTGCCAATGTCGATGTTTCTTACTTGTAAATTTGCGAAAGTAAGTTCTATTTATTCCTATTCAGGAACTTGGTTGAGAATCATCCTAAAACGGGACAAATAGTAACACGGGACTCAGTAATGAAAGTGAAATACAGTGACAGTCCCGGGACGTATGGCAACCCTATCTATACCCCCTGTCGCTACGCCATTGGGAACAAATTAATGCTTTTCAAGGTTTATTTTCTAACGTTCTTATTGCTTATTCTTTTGTTGAATCATTAGAAAACATGTTTTATAGATTATCCAACTTGGTTGAGAATCATCCGAAAACGGGACAAATAGTAATACGGGACTCAGTAGTGAAAGTGAAATACAGTCACAGTCCCGGGACATATGGCAACCCTATCTATACCTCCTGTAGCTACGCCATTAGGAACCAATGAATGCTTATCGAGATTTATCTTCTAACGTTCTTATTGCTTATTCTTTTGTTGAATCATTAGAAAACATGTTTTATAGATTAGCGCACTGGCTTAAAATGTTTCATAAAATGAGATTCAAATGTTACCAATTCAACCTTGGTTGGTTCAATTGTTTAGCAACGGATTCGGAAACCCTCCGCGCTTGTGCGCATGCGCCGGGCGGAGTTATTTTCATCAAAATAGGAGGAAAGTGAAGAATGGAAGGGTGATGTTTACATTTCACTGAGCGTGATCTAACAAAGAACTCCGGAAATGCGCTCACATGACTCATTGCCTGACACCCCTTTCCGGTGCAAAATCGTCCAAAAGTTGTAGTCTCGGAGTCCATTAATGAACAATATACAAATTAAATGGTAGAAACTTCTGTAATGCTGAACATAAATTGATGAATTTAAAAGTTTTCCGTTTTTCCCATTTTTTCCCATGTTTTAGTGCTTTTGTGATTATGTGTTTTCGTTTTTAATTATTTATATGTTTGGAAAAGTTTTATGATTTTGTGTATTCTCTGTGTACACCTTTTTGTTTTCTAGAGCATTTTTTTGTGTTTACTCTTTGTGGCTTTTGTTCTTTGTGTGTTTATAGCACTCTGTAAATGGAGTTGTCTCTGTAGTGTGCTTTTCTTTAAATAAATAAATAAATAATTAACCTATCTTTAAAATGCATTCTACAATTAAAAAAAACTGCTTCTTCAAAAGAATTTCTGGAAGATATGATTTCGTGCCGTAAGGAAGAGTTGCACATTTAAACTCCGGTCTTTCAAGGCTGACCTGAACTATAATTTTTCTTGCGGCGGCGCCCCCAAAAAGCCTCTCGACCGCCCTAAGTTCACCTGGACTTTGCGACAGTGCGCATGACACGAGAGCTTAATTGAAAAGAAACACTCCATACTATTTGTGTCAGGAAGTGAAGTGAAGTCAAAGAAGATTGAAAAAAGAAAATAACCTACTTTGGAGCCAGGTGAACAAATAGGCCCAAGCGCATTGAATACAATGCTGTGTATGAAAATAATACTAATTGAATATTTAACTACACTGTAAAAAAAATCCCGTAAAATTTGCGGTTTTAAACTGGCAGCTGGGTTGGTTGTGCAAAACCGTAAAAGTTACGAAGTAAATCCGTAGGCAAAACGGTTTTTTACCATACAGGAACAAGTTTTTCCCGTAAAAGTTACGAAGTAAATCCGTAGTCACAACGGTTTTTTACCGTATGAAATCAAGTTTTCTCCGTAAAAATTAAATCATCGAAGTAAGTGACGTCATCGACTGAGTTGAGTTGTTTTCTCCTTCTGTTCGAGTTGAGTTGAAATGTGCTGATGTCTATTATCAATTAGGAATATTAATTAATCAAGGCTTAATTATTAATTTCAATTAGTTTAATATAATTTTTAATTGAACTTACTTGGACGATTTCGATGCAAGATGGTGACAAAACTTCTAACTCCTCCGAGCCGGGGATCGAAACCGCGTTCATAGAAGTAAAAGGCAGTCGCTCTAACCACTAGACCACCGGAGACATCATAAAATAATGAAAAAAATAATGTATTTGAGTTTTAAACTCACTATGGCTCTAGTGGCGCCACCTAGTGGTGTAAAAATCAACTATTGCCAGAATACGTGTTTTAAGGTTATGGAGATGGAACCCTATTAAAAACATGAAATGAATGGAATAAAATTACATTTAAGAAAAGGGAAAGTTATCGTACGGAAAGCAATACCGTATGACGAAAAGAAGAATTTGAACTGACGGTTTTAAACCGTTTATGGCTGGAGCGGAAAGCGGTGAAAAACCGTTTTGTCAACAAAACAGTTTTAAATCGTCAAATATACGGAAAAAGTCCGGGGAAAAAACGGATATTTTTTACAGTGTAGTTAGTAATACTGTTTACTAGCAGTACGCGCACGGCGTTGCCCGTGGAATCATGACTTCAACAAAATTAAAAAAAAAAACGTCCACACGAAAAAGTCTTGAAAATAAAATCAAAACAAAAGATACACATTATTGATTTTCCCACTTATTTTTCTTCGCGATAATGACATTTCAATTGTAGAAAAACAATACAGAGTACCTTAATCCGAAACAATATTAAAAAATTGCAACGTGATAATAATTATGATACAGCAAGCAAAATATGCGAGACATGAACACGTTAAGACACTACCGAAAAGATATAATTAAGAAAGTTAAATCAACTTTAAAATAAGACTGTGGTAAAAAGGATTAGCCTCGCATTTTTATTATATTTTTCTGCGAGTTCATTTTATTAGATTGATTAAACTTTATTCATTTTTTATCAGAGTAAAATAAACCATTACGTACCCACTTTCTTCATCTTTCATTTATTTAGCACTAGCAGTACGCGCACGGCGTTGCCCGTGGAATCAGGACTTCAACAAAATGAAAAACAAAACAAAAACAAAACGCCCACAATGACATGAAAAAGTTCTGGAAACAAAACAAAAGATACACAATATTGATTTTCCCACTTATTTTTCTTCGCGATAATGACATTTCAATTTCAGAAAAACAATACAGAGTATGTTAATCCGAAACAATATTAAAAAATTGCAACGTGAAAATGATTATTAGACAGCAAGTAAAATACTCGAGACATAAACTCGTTAAGACACTGCCGAAAATAATAATCGAAGTCATTCAGTTGAAGGTTACGACGTATTCTCCGCTCAGCACCGTCAGCCAATGAAATTGCAACAATGCATGTTGTGAAGGCTCCGGAGAAACTTCCACGGGAGAATGTTCGCTAGAGAAAAATATCTTTCAACTGACGAGGAGAAAATTAATTAAAAAAAAACGGAAAAGGTATTTTAACCGTTCTTGTTTTAAATCCGACAGAACCGTTCCAGTTATAAGCTGAAAAAAATTGAAAATAATAGTGCTATTAGAACGTCGGACGCAGCAAATTTAAAAACAAAACTGAAATTTCGATGGCAAAACTGACTATTTTTAAAAAAATTCTCAAAATTCAGTAAATTAAGTTTGAAGCTCAAAACGAACTTCATTAGAACGAAAATTGTTTGTTCTATCCGATGGTGCATTGATTGTTTTTCAGCGATCATTAGAAAATATACTACAGGCGTAAACGTGCCAAAAATGACCCCAAACAACACAAAACACTGAATAAAAAAGTTTCTAGATTAAATTTTAAAATTCTGGCTTCGAGGTGCATTCAACCACCCTTATGACTACCTGTGTACCAAATTTCATGCTGTGAGTGCGTTAGATTCGTCTGGACATCGCGCGCACACACGAACAATGCCTTTTATAATATTGTTTATGATCTTTTTTATTTTTTCACTAGCCACCTTTGTCGATCAGTTTGTTAATCGGCAATAGTGATTGAAGTTTAATTTCAATTGAATCTCTTATGCATAATTTGATGTTCATGGCTCCAAACAAATATCGTGATTCATTAACAAAGTATTTTTAACTTTTAAAATGTGATAGATATTAAAGACGTGTTAAGTTAGCAGTTTTATTTCTGTTTTTGTTTTCATTTTGCGTATAATAATGTCCCTAATGGCGTCAAGTCACGTGACGTTGACGTAACTGCCCGCAACATCTAACACGTTGCCAGCGCCAACTTTCTTAACTCTAGCTTCTTCAACTAACTTCAACATTCTTATTCCTCATGCATAACATTCAGAACATTCCAACGTTAAAATCACGCAACATATTTTAAGGGGACATACGACTATTAAACCTCTAAAATTTTCGATTTTATGAAAAATATATATATTATTTCCCTGTCTTTTCTGAACAATTTAAAACAATCCGCGTTAAAAAAATTCCCATAATTCTGAAATTTATGAAGAAAAATGTATCACAGCTCTTCAACGTAAACGTAAAGAGATATGGTCATATCTTTAAAGGTCTATATCCCAAAATGTGTTTTATTGATATTGCGCGCACGATATCTCAAGAACTGTTGAATATTTTTACATAAAATTTTTACTGAACATGTATTTTGCTATGTTCTACAAATTTAATCACATTTTTGTGTATATTTCTCCAAAGAATTTTTTTTTTTGGGGGGGGGGGGGAGAAAAGTTGAAATTTTAACTATTTTTAACATTATCATTTTAAATTGGTATATTAAATAGAAATGAAATTTAAATGTTATTAAATTGTGGTTCAGTTTCTCTTAAACAGACTGTTTCGATTATTTTGATACCTAAAATATTGTGTTTAGATGAATATTTTATTCTTAAACATGCGCGCAAGGTTACTATCTCATTTTTTCTCCAAAAATTATACCCATATTTATTAATAATGTTAGATAAATTTCTTTCCGAATATGTATTTTGCTATGTTCTATAAATTTAACCACATTTTTGTACATATTTCTCCAATTTGGGGGGGGGGGTTAGAAATTTTAACTATTTTTAACATTTTTATTTTAAATTGGTATATAAAATAGAAATTAAATGTTAATGCTAATAAATTGTGGTTCAGTTCTTAAACAGACTGTTTGGATTGCTTAGATACCCAAAATATTGTGTTTAGATAAATATTTTATAAATATTTTCATTTGAGGTTAACTATCTCATTTTTATCAACAAATTATACCCATATTTATTATTACTCTCTCAAATAAATACATACGAATATAAAGGTTTGAAAATGTATGTGCTATAAGAGAAAGAACAGATATTTTTCTAGAAAAAAAGGGAGTTTGTGAATTGCATTGTGTCAGAGGTATAACGTATCGAATTTGACATTTTTCCACCATTTTTTCGAGGTTTAAGAGTCGTGTGTCCCCTTAAGCTCAACAGCATATTAGTTGGATTAAAGCATGCTGATAAAAAGACTATATAACAACTATAATAATCTTTAAGCTTACCGATTATATTCCCTAATCCATTTCATTTATCGAATCCGAATTAACCCAAAAAAATTGGGATGATATTATCAACGAATTTGCTATAAAACATGCAAGAAAAATGAAACAAAAATCGCACGATGTCAACTTATTCTAGTAAATCGCTTACCAAATTGTATTTATGAGGCAATTATTTTTGTTATTTGATTCATTAACGATTTTTTGTGTGATTGAAATATTAACTTTATAAAAATATTTTAATTATCTATCATTTTCATGTATTCCTTTAGTCCTTACTGTACCAAATTAGTGCAATGTAATAAATAACAGAAAACGATAAATTATTTTGTTGTACGAAATCTTTTTCAAGGCCCCGCAAGTCAACTTTGCACTAGGGCCCGCTTTCGTTCGGGCCAGCCCTGGACACATACTGGAACACTAAAACAAGTAGTCACTGTCAAAGTAGAAAAAGTGAAATTCTTGGAAAGTGAATTCTTCGACCTTCGCTTCTAGCATTAGGATTAGTTTTCCCTCTAAGCAGTCTCCAGCGTTTTTTAGAGGGTTTTGGGGTTGTCCATAAATGATGTCACACTTGTTTTTCAATATTTTTGCCTCCTCCCCCTTTGTCACAAAGTGTCACACTTCACCATCCCCCCTTGTCACGCTATATTACATAAACATATACTTGCAGTTCAGAAACAAAGCACTACGTTGTAGATCATATTTCAAATTTTATTTTTAAACTTTAATTATGTGTTTTGATGACATTTGTGAGCGGGGGAGGTTTTCTTCTAATGGTGAAGAATTTCTGCTGCTACCATATTCTCAGAACCTACCCTGAACGCCTTTTTCGAAAAGAAAGGAATATAAGTGGGGGAAAATCACATGAAAGTTGTTTCAGCCCCAATTAAAAAAATACCCCAAAATTCTGGTAATTTCAAAATAACTTCAAAATTTAATCTGCTGATTTTAGATGTTTTAATTTTAACCAAAATGTGTGATGTCACACTTCTTGTTACACCCTCCCCCCTTGTCTCAAACTGTCACAATTTCACGAACCTCCCCCTCCAAGCGTGACATCATTTGTGGACGGCCCTTTTTACGATTT
Organism: Araneus ventricosus; assembly: GCA_013235015.1. Taxonomy (NCBI): domain Eukaryota; kingdom Metazoa; phylum Arthropoda; class Arachnida; order Araneae; family Araneidae; genus Araneus; species Araneus ventricosus. The sequence goes on along the minus strand of BGPR01017904.1, from coordinate 19,916 downwards.
TGCTTTCATCTCTAGGTTTTCGTTCAAAAAATTACTATATAAAGAATCGATATCAAATTATTAGTTAAAGGGTCCAGGGAAAAAACCATGAGGGCCCATTTTTTCTGATTTTGAGGTTTCAGCGCCATCTGTTTGCTCGATGGATGTAGTTTTATAATACCTACTGAGATTCCATCAGAATTACATGCTTAGGGTATTGGTAGGGTTACCATAATTGCCAAGCATTGTTACGGGACGCTTAAATCTATACTTATAAAAGGCAATGTTTGCGGGCGTGCTTGCGCGCGAAGTAAGACGAATCTATCGCACTCACAGCCATGAAATTTGGCACACAGTAGTCGTAAAGGTGACTCAATGCACCTCGAAGCCGGAATTTTAAAATTCAATCTAGGAAATTTTTTATTTAATGTTTTGTGTTGTTTTGGGTCATTTTTGGCACGTTTACGGCTGTAGTATCTTTTCTAATGATCGTTGGAAAACAATCAATGCACCAACGGATACCACAAACAATTTTCATTCTAATGAAGCTTGTTTTGAGCTTCAAACGTAATTTTCTGAATTTTGAGAAACTTTAAAAAATAGTCAGTTTTGCCATCGAAATTTTATTTTTGTTTTTAAATTTGCTGCATTCGACGATCTAATAACACTATTATTTTCAATTTTTTTCAGCTTACAACTGGAATGGTTCTGTCGGATTTAAAACAAGAACGGTTAAAATATCTTTTTCCGTTTTTTTTTAATTTAATTTTTTCCTGGTCAGTTGAAAGATATTTTTCTTTAGCTAGCATTCTCCCTCGGAGGTTTCTCCAGAGTCTTCACAACATGCATTGTTGCAATTTCATTGGATGACGGTGCAGAGCGCAGGATACGTCATAACAGCCGCATAACTTCAGCCGAATGACTTCGATTATTATTTTCGGTAGTGTCTTAACGTGTTTATGTCTCGCATATTTTTCTTGCTGTATAATAATTATTTTCACATTGCAATTTTTTAATATTGTTTCGGATTAACGTACTCTGCATTGTTTTTCTACAGTTGAAATGTCATTATCGCGAAGAAAAATAAGAGGGAAAATCAATTATGTATCTTTTGTTTTGTTTTCAGAACTTTTTCATGTCATTGTGGGTTGTTTTGGGTTTTTTTTTTATTTTGTTGAAGTCCTGATTCCACGGGCAACGCCGTGCGCGTACTGCTAGTGCTAAATAAATGAAACATGAAGAAAGTGTGTACGTAATGGTATATTTTACTCAGATAAAAATCAATAAAATTTAATCAATCTAATAAAATGAACACGTAGGAAAATATAAAAAAATGCAACGCTAATCCTTTTTCACCAGTCTTATTTTAAAGTTGATTTCACTTTCTTAATTATATCATTTTCTTCTTTTACATGATTATAAAATAGGGCGCAAGTCATTTTAAAATTATAATGACAGATCAAAATTGCTTCAACTGTCTCCACCGAATGAGCTTAGAGAGAAAACGGGACAAAAACGGGACTAATAGCAATACGGGACTGAGTAGTGACAGTCCCGTATACGGGACATATGGCAACCCTAGATATTGGACAACTAGGAAAAAACGATGAGTTCCGTGCTACACTCCACTCTTCGGAGGCTACACTGGTTCCAACAAACCCCGAAAAGAGGAAAAAACAAGGGAAAAGGCCAATCGACGAAATAACAACAGACTCAATTCTTCTATCGGCGAAGTATAAGGATCCCCAATGTTTAAAGAAAGTTCTGGTTAAACCTGAAGCACTGTTATTCTACGACTATATAGTTGAGTACCAAAGATGGTGAAAACTAGGAGGATATTTTTATTTATTATCTGAGATCCAGAGATTAGGCCGAACAATTTTTCATGATAACTTTGCTGCTTTTTTGTAGAACATTCTCAAAATATTATAGTGTTTTTATCTGCCCGCAAAACATTATTATTATATAAATACTAGAAAATCACCCGTCATACCATGACGGGTGCAAATTGACTCTTCATTCTAGAGATTTCCCTTCAAATTTGACGTGTTTAGATAGATATATATGCGAGAGAAATGTTTAACATTGATTGAAAACAAATAAAATAAACATATGTTTTATGACAGGAAATATTTTTTTTATTTACATATTTCTTTATTCAAAAAACATCTTGGTAAACAACATTCCGTGTGAAGTATTTTTCGTTGTTTAACAATTTTCCTTGTACTTCAGATGTATTTGTGTAAATTTTAACGTTGCCAAAAAGTACTATCAAATTATATCATCACGATTGCAATAAATAATCAGGTGCAGCGTGGCGTCCAAACTATATCACGCGTATGATATACCACTGACGTGATTTACTACTTTCTATTAAAAATGGAAATTAATTTGAAATATATGATTAATATCATTTCAAATTTCTCTGGAACTATTAATCATAGCGAGATAAATTTCATATCAATCGATAGCAAATTTTATTTCACTATTTTAGAGCTATTAAATTTGAAATTCGAACGACAATTACTTTTTAAAATTCAAAATTACCGAAACTTAAACAATTTTCTAAGTAAAAATTGAAATTTTTAATTTTCTAATTGAAATTTTCTAACAATCAAGTAATGCTGTTTAACGTCTCGCAGTGCTATGGCGCGAATTTTATTGTCGGTGACGTCAGAGCCTTACCGGATCAGTGAGAGACAAATCTGGGCTATTATATTAGTAATGCTACAGCTGTTTTTAAATGAATACTTGACACATCATGATTTGTTGCATCGATTCAATATTTAATTGAAATAAAAAAATAATGTTGTTCCTGGAAACATTGTTTTTCGAATTCCTGTAAAATGTGGATTCCGGAAAAAAAAATTCAAACCCTCATCATTTTCCTATTGGATCCTTCAATTATTTACTGGGATCCTATTTTTATATTTACAGAATCTATATTCCCTTATTTTGACTTAAATATTCATAGGGGGTTTCCGAAAATTGTGACTTTTTCTTTTCATGTGCACCAAAGTCGTCTTACCCCTACATCTTCAGAGTCGTTTTCTGTAAGGGGACGACTCTTAAACCTCGAAAAAATGGTGGAAAACAGTCAAATTCGATACATTATATCTCTAAAACAATGCAATTCACAAACTCACTCTTTTTAAAAAAAATATCTGATCTTTCTTTTATAGTACACACATTTTCAAATCTTCATATTGGTATGTATTTATTTGAGAGAGTAATAAATATAGGTATAATTTTTGGAGAAGCACAATATTTTGAGTATCTAAATAATCCAAACAGTCTGTTTAAGAACTGAACCACAATTTATTAACATTTACATTTAATTTCTATTTTATATACCAATTTAAAATAAAAATGTTAAAAATAGTTAAAATTTCTAACCTCCCCCCCCAAAGAAACTTCTTTGGAGGAATATATACAAAACTGTGGTTAAATTTATAGAACATAGAACAATACATGTTCGGTAAATATTTTATGTGAAAATATTCAATAGTTCTTGAGATATCGTGCGCGCAATATAAAAAAACACATTTTGAGATATAACGCTTTAAAGATATGGCTATTTTTAATGTTTACGTTGAAGAGCTGATACATTTTCCTTCATAACTTTCATAATTATGGGAGTTTTTTAACGCAGATTGTTTTAAATTGTTCAGAAAAGATAGGGAAATAATATTTTTTTCCTAAAAACAAAAATTTTCGAGGTTTACTAGTCGTATGTCCCTTAAAATACGTTGCACGATTTCAACGTTGGAATGGTCTGCATGTTTTGCATGAGGAATAAGAAAGTTGAAGAAGCTAGAGTTAAGAAAGTTGGCGCTGGCAACGTGTTAGATGATACGGACTGTTACGTCAGCGTCACGTGACTTGACGCCATTAGGGACATTCATGTAAGCAAAATGAAAACAAAAACAGAAATAAAACTTTTCCTAAAATCGAATATTTTTGAGTTTTAACAGTCGTATGTCCCCTTAAATGGAAGTCCTCCGTTAGTTGAGGGTTTGCAGAGTCGCAAGGGTCCTCACGAAGCTCATCAGGTTCGCTGTTTTTATGAGTTGTGAGTAAACACCTGCCAGAGAAAACTGTTTACTCATTTCTCTCCGAAACGACGTTCGTGAACTTTCCACTGGGAGAAGCAGATTTTATTAGTAATAAGCAGATCGCGGGTTCAAATGTCAGCAGGTTTCCTCGCCGGTTGAACATGCATTTGAGACCAATGAGCTTTAAATTGATGTTTAACGCTCTCAGATAAGGCTGTTTTAATTTGTCTTCTGACGAAGAGAATGCGAGAATGCGCACATCAACAGAAAAAGTCAATTTCGTAAAAAAAAAAAAAAGAAAGAAAGGCGCAGTTCCGAATCTCGCCGTAGGTTGTTCGTGAAAAAGTCCTGATAAAATTATAAAACAAGTGTTTCGTATTAATATGTAAATTAATTATCAATCTCTTTAATGCAATATTTACACAGAGTAGTATAATGGTTACAGAATAGATAAATCACAAGCTACCACAGACCCTTAGTACGTGCGATACACTTGTGATTCATCCATTCTGTAACCATTACACTACTCTGTATAAATATTGTATTAAAGAGATAATTTTTATTTTCATTTTTTATTTTTATAATTCAGAAAAATTTGCAGGGGAGCTTTTACTAAAATGTCAGAAGGTGTGGTTTGAGTATTGTGGCCACTTCCAGTGCAATGAAGAATTTGAGAAGTAAAAAGTTAATTAAATAAAACCTAAGAGATTAAAAATTTCTTTAATTCTTAATTTTAAAGAAATAAACATAGTAGCTGCTTAACTTTAAATTAATCTTTAAATCATCAATGGCCTTGACACTAGCAGAATAGTTGTTGCAAATATTTTTGATTCTTTTGATTTGAGAGTGGATGGTATTTTTTATGACTTTTAGGTTGAGATTTAATTGAAATTAGGGGGTCTATTCTGGTACCCCCGGTTGGGTTGGGTTCCGCACGTTAGCAACGGAACCCAACCCAACCGGGGGTACCAGAATAGACTAGTAGAGATAGCAGAGAAGGAGACGTCTAATTAGACAGATGGTTCGAATCTCAAACGTGACTCTCGGCGATTAATGTGTCAAAATAATGCTTGTTAGGAGCATAGCCAGAGGATACAGCCCCCAACATTCTTCATCCTGTTTATGCTCGTCGATCATGCTATTCTTAGCCCACTAGGTCATTGGTGGGCAAATAAAAATAAATTTTTTCAAGATGAAATTGTTGGATGTATTTCATTTACTCTATTATTCATGTGATGTACTAGCAGAATACCCAGCGTTGCCTGGTCATTTTCTTATCAAAACCTCGTGATGGAGAGCAAAAGTAAAATTGTTTAAAAACTGAGAGTACTTTGTTATACAGTGTTTCCACTTATATCCGTTACACTCCTCCCTAAACTTCTAAACAGCGACAGCTTAGGCCATAAAGTTGGTGTCTAGGTATAGTAAAAAAACTATGCGCTACTCGATGAGACAACTTACAACGCCATCTATCGGCGAATTTCGGAATTAGTGGTCCTATCTCGTAAACGGTGAAAGATACGAGAACAAAATCAATTAGAAAGTTGTAGAGCACTCTCGATTTAGTACGAAAAGATACCTTGCGTACATTAATATTCAAAACAGAATGCAAAAAATGAACATTTGTTTGGTCACGATTTCGAAAATTGTCATGCCATAAAGAGTGGAAGAGAGAAACTGAGACACGTCCCTGTCTTCTGGATCATTTATTTATATCGCTCAAAATGCTCTCCGTTAGCCACTATACACATTTGCACTCAGGACTGGATTTCTCGCTTCGGTCGCGTTTCACGACGGCTTAGTGTTGAAAATTACAATCAAACAAATGTTTATTTTTTGCATTCTGTTTTGAGTATTAATGTGCACAAGGTATCTTTTCGTACTGAATCGAGAGTGCTCTAAAACTTTCTAATTGACTTTTTCCTGTATCTTTCACCGTTTACGAGATAGGACCGTAATTCCAAAATTCGCCGATAGATGGCGTTGCAAGTTGTCTCATCGAGTAGCGCATAGCCTTTTTACTATACCTAGACACCAACTTTATGGCCTAAGCTGTCACCGTTTAGAAGTTAAGGGGGGGTGTAAAGGATATAAGTAGGAACCCTGTATATGTAGTTTATAAACCAGACCCGCTATTAAATGGTTAACTATAGTAAAAAAGGGGTCATTTAATTACATAGTAAATGTAAAATAGAGGCATGATTCAAGTGATATTTTTCATTAAGAAAAGTCTCATAAGTAATATACTACTACCCAGAAATAAGTAAAAAAGCTTTTACAGATACATAAATCTTACAGATTTATTTCAATATAAAATTCAATATCTAAACAATGGAAACAATTTTACACCATGCGTACCTAATTTTAAAAAACAAAACTTCTTTTGAGAATAATGCAAAAACTGTATATTTAAGTGTAAAATAATAGATATTTTGTTGTATTGTATCTTTTTCGTTATATTTTTAAATTTTAAGTTAAGAGCTTCCGAAATTTTTCGAATCTATGCATATTATTCATTTCCGGAATCAGTTAATTGTACTATTCTGTGAGGATATAATTGAAACATCGAATTTTGATAGTACGAAACATCTCAGTTCCCTTAAAATAATGGTTAATATCACTTTAGGACGTAGGATCAGAAAATTCACGCCTAATTCAGTTATTTTCCTCTTGTCAGTCAATCGTATTCAAATTATGCCGATTCAAATTATAAATTAGTAGGGCAGACGACCAAATATTCATCTTCATAAAATTTTTATTTCATTCACCTATTTTCTTCGATCAATAATATTTTAACAATCATTTTGTTGTCGTTCTGCGTAAAATAAATTTCAAATAAACAAAAATAATACAGTGAAACCTGTATATAAAAACTGTTTGTAACAATAAATCTACCTTTAGATATATTTTCTTGGCGCCAAATCTGGTATCAAATTTCATCAAAATCACCAAGCGAGTCAAATGGCCTACTTGTTGCATGCATTTTGGAGACTTTGCCCCACCCTACCCTAAGGGACTGTGTTAGGGTTTATTTACCCGTCCTGTACTTCAAGCTTGTTAATGAGGAACATGTGTACCAAGTTTCATCAAACTCCCTTCAGCCGTTCGGAAGTGATGCTGGAACAAACATACATACGTTGAGTTTTCTATATAAAGATATTAACTACATTTCCAGCATTTGAAATGCGTTTGTTCACAGATAGAATCTGTAGGCAGTGATGCAACCTGCAAATTTGCAAGCTGTGTCTTATTTGTTAATGTATCTATTTTATTTTTTAAAATTTTTATTTATTTATTTTATACATTTGTTTATTCTTATTCTTTCATTTATTTGTTTATTTTTCCTGACGCATTTAGGCTGCCAACAACCCATGAACTTTGGTGTCAGATTCAGTGTAGCTGATGTTTGAAGATTCCAAAATGACTGATTATGAATCGTGAACTTCTTCTCGAATGAACGTCATTTTAAATGTTTACAGATAGAATCGGTAGGCAATTCTCCGTAGAACCTACAGATGTGCAAGCTGCGTCTTATTTGTTTATATATCTATTTTATTTTTATTTATTTATTTTATGCATTTGTTTATTCTTATTCTTTCATTTTTTTCCCTTTCGCATTCAGGCTGCCAACAACTTTAGGAACTTTGGTAGTCAGACTCAGGTGTAGCTGATACGATAGAGATTCAAAATGACGGGTATGAATCGTGAACTTCTAGCGATCATTTTTAAATATTTAGATAGAATGAGTAAACATTCTCCACACGAAACCTACAAATTTGCAAACTGCATCTTATTTGTTTATATATATATTTCATTCTTTTTTGAGCCATTCTATTTATTTAGTTTCAGGGTTTGCGGTTTAAATCAGTTGATTAAAATCACTGGTTAAATCGCGATTTTAAATCCTTGATTTTTTTTTAAAAAATCGCAGATTTAAATCACTTTATTTTAAATATCCGTTAATCTACTTTAATGAAATAAAATTGTTCATGTATCTTTAAATGGTGATTTTAAAATACTTTAAAATATATATTTAAAGAGAAAGAATGTATAGAACATTAAAAAAAATATTTCATTGACTTGATGTAACAAAATTACTTTTTCCATATCTTGTTTTTGCAGGGCAAAACAAATTAGATTTTGCTTGCCTTGCGGAACAAGAGCAATATTTTTTTTTGAAATATGGTGAGAAAACATCGAATGGGTTTAGTTTATTGTCTAAGACATAGAATCTACAAAGAAAAGTTTTTTTAGAAAAAACTTGCTTCATTCCAGTGGGGAGGGTCGTCTCCCTTTCGGGTCACCCCCCTCTTAAAGAACCCCCCCATGAATACAGCCACCCAGTACACTCAGAAAATTATTATTTGAATCTTACAGAAAATTATAAAATTAAAACTTCAAGAATGTGAGGTGCCAAAATTTTCGAGTTCTTTGCTAAAACTTAAGTTAAATGTCAGAACTGAAAAATTTCTTATCTCCGAGTCAAGGAATTTCCCAAACTGTCATTCTAATAATTCTATTCTGAAGCAAAATTTCCTTGAACTGCTATATACATTCTAAAAGGACTACTATTAACTCTATCCTAAACCTATTATTTTTCATTTTATAGTTGAATTTAACGGTTGAAGCTTCGCAGCCGAGGGTTAAATAAACCTCTAATGAAACAGCACAATAAAATGCAAAGTATGAGATACTCCTTCTTTATAAAAATAAAATAAATATTGAAAGGATCATGCTCACAAAGAAGAACATAGTAAAAAATGCAATGGGGTTCATTTAATATCGGAGAAATCTAGATTAGTGTTGGGGACAACAAAGGTTTATATTGCAATATGTTCAATAACAATATGATGATTAAGTAATGCTTATAAATAGTCAAAAGATATACAAACATCACATGAGTGCGCAATTTAAATATGATCTATACTTATGGAAGGCAATGTTTGTGAGGCGTGTGCGTAATATTCCATATATGAATCTATCACACTTACAGTCATGAAATTTGGCGCACATAGGTAGTCCTGATGGTGACTCAATACTTGAGAGCCTGAATTTAAACTTTTATGTAGAAAATTTTATTTAATGTTTTGGATCAAACAGATTAGGGAGTAAAAGCTTCAAAACTTGGTTTATAATGAAACAAATTAACAGCTGAGTGTAAGATTCATAATATTTCTAACATACAATATATATCTGTAGTCAAAAATGACAATTTTATAATATTGTTCTTTTTCCTCCGTAAAATTGTCTTATATTTCAAAGTATATTGTTATATTTTAGTTCTGATACTTTTTTAAATAGTTGTTACATTTTTTGAATTAAATTTTAAATTTGTTACACAGCTTATGACTGGTATCTTGTTATATATATAGTTGTCCTATGACTGTAGCTTGCTCATTTGTCTAATATACAAATGTTAATATATATATATATATAGTTTTAAAAAAAATCATTAAAATCAAAATCTTGATTTAAATCAAAAAAATCCATTTAAATCAAATAAATCGATTTTTGAAAAAAAATCAAAAAAAAAATCAACCTGTTTAGTTTATACATTTTGTTTATTCTTATTCTTTCATTTTTTTCCCTTTCGCATTCAGGCTGCCAACAATCCAGGAACTTTGGTGTCAGACTCAGTGTAGCTGATGTTTGAAGATTCCAAAATGACTGATTATGAATCGTGAACTTCTTTCCGATTGAACGTCATTTTAAATATTTACAGATAGAATCGGTAAGCAATTCTCCGTAGAAACTGCAAATTTGCAAACTGCGTCTTATTTGTTTATATATATATTTCACTTTTTTAAATTTTTATTTATTTAGTTTATACATTTGTTTATTCTTATTCTTTCATTTATTTGTTTACTTTTTTTCCTTTCGCATTCAGGCTGCCAACAACCCAGGAACTTTGGTGTCAGACTCAGTGTAGCTGATGTTTGAAGATTCCAAAATGACTGATTATGAATCGTGAACTTCTTCTCGAATGAACGTCATTTTAAATGTTTACAGATAGAATCGGTAGGCAATTCTCCGTAGAACCTGCAAATTTGCAAGCTGCGTCTTATTTGTTTATATATCTATTTTATTTTTTATTTATTTATTTTATGCATTTGTCTATTATTATTCTTTCATTTATTTGTTTGTTTGTTTGTTTGTTTTTCCTTTTGCATTCAGGCTGCCAACAACCCAGGAACTTTGGTGTCAGATTCAGTGTAGCTGATATTTGAAGATTCCAAAATGACAGATTATGAATCGTGAACTTCTTTTCGAATGAACGTCATTTTAAATGTTTACAGATACCTAGAATCGGTAGTCAATTCTCCGTAGAACCTGCAAATTTGCAAGCTGCGTCTCATTTGTTAATATATCTATTTTATTTTTTGAATTTTTATTTATTTATTTTATACATTTGTTTATTCTTATTCTTTCATTTATTTGTTTTTTCCCCCTTTCGCATTCAGGCTGCCAACAACCCAAGAACTTTGGTGTCAGATTCAGTGTAGTTGAAGTTTGAAGATTCCAAAATGACTGATTATGAATCGTGAACTTCTTCTCGAATGAACGTCATTTTAAATGCAAATTCCATTGAGTCGACTCGCTCGTCTGTGGATACAAGATAAGTTAACGCGATTAGCTCCAAAGACGGCCCAGTTTCTTCCCTTCATATTTCATTCTTGCGTTCTTGTTGAAAAACATTCTCTTAAGTAATCATCAGCATGAGCCGGCCATAAATAAGAATTCCTTTCGCGCCATTTTTTACCTGCCCTAAATAAATATTATTCGTCTTCAGAATTCCGAGCACATTCCCTCCAAACTAGACATGGGAAGGGATAGCATGCAGAAAGTAAAGAAAGGGTTTGTTTTCACAAAGAATTCGTTATGTAAGATACATATATAAAATATTCTGATCATCAATGAAATCTTTTTCGATTTTTTGACGATTACAATACAGTGGAGTCTCCCTATAACGAAATAGCTTGGTTCCAATTGAAAAATTCGTTATAGAGAAAATTTCGTTTTACGGATATTAGAGATTTTTGCAGTTATTTAAGTAAATGTTCCAAACTTTTCAACATGTACGATAAGTTCAAATGTATTTAATTATGATTTTCAATTAAAAATGAAGTAATATATATTATAAATTTGTTAAAATTATACTAATTTTTATTGTATAAATAAAATGCTCAAAAGTTAAGACAATTCACCAATTTAGAGAATAGCTTGTACTAGCATGTACTTACGTTTATTTTACTTGCAAAATTCCGTTATTTTACATTTCTTTGTATTTCGTGATGTTAAATTTTCAGAAAAATTTTCACATTTTAAGAGTGAGAGGTTCCAGAAACAGGCACGTGTGAGCGAATTGGTTGCACAGAAAAAATTCGTTATAGGGAGACAACCACTTCGTTATATGGAGAATATTTTGAATGTTATTTAACATTCCGATTAAAAATTTTGGTATAGGGAGAAATTCGCTGTAGAGAGACTTCGTTGTAGGGAGACTCTACTGTATTTTGTAACACTAATTTTTAGATTTCTTTGAGTCCGAAAAAATATTTTTGATTTATAGATATAAGTCAAAAAATCATTTTGTCTGCCCTGTGTATGTGAATACAATAAACCAAAAACACAATGAGTATTTCGATGAAAATTGGCATGTGGTCCAGAATCCCAAGTTATAGATCTGCATCGAATTATCTACCAAATTATTTAATAATAAGAGGTATGGATACTAATGCATATTCAAAATGCTTCATTATTCAATGAAGTTAAAGAAAAAGCGTCATATTAATATTTTTAACGTAGGACTACGTTCCTCCCATTGGGGTCTCAGGAAGGAATTTGATTCACACGCCAAAACGCCGCAAAAACCGTTGTATGGGAGATCCTCTATATCTCGGTAACTACATATTTTAAAAATGTAACTAAAGTCTTTGTTTAGAGATAAAGGGTAACAACAGAATTTACAAAAAAAAATTGAAAAATCGGAATTCTAGTTCAGCGACTACTGAGTCGCAAAGTTGGGCAAAAATACGCATGAATTGGTGACACGATCCTCTATATATCGGTAACTACATACGTTAAAAGCATAACTAACGACTTATTTTAGAGATAAAGGGTAACAACAGAAGTTACAAAAAAAATTATTAAATTATGTATGTGGCTTTTCGTATCATCAACAGATCCTACACAGAATTGTAACATGTCCACGCACGATTGAAGAATTCAAAATAAAAGAACTGATATTGTAATATATTTTATTAATAAATAAAGCAATTTTCATCGTAACCTCAGTTTCATTTTATTTTTCCAATTTTCCATACATTAGTATTTCAGAGAAACAAAAGAGAATTGAGAGTAACTTCGAGAAGCAAAAGACAATCACGAGTAACTTCGAGAAACAAGAGTATCGCGAGTAGCAAAGAGAATCCGGGAAGCTTCGGTAAACAAAAGAGAATCGTGAGTAAAGTAGTCCTACGCCTTTAACATCAGTGGCTGTTTGAAAAATACAGCCTCCCGTCATTTTTTTTTTTTTTTATCTTTGACTTAAGCTTTACCATTCACATTCAGTGAATATGTTACAAACATTTTTAGTTCATGCGTTTATTCGGTACTTTTCTGTTAGCCGAGCATAAGCGAAAAATCGCCAAATAATGTAGAATTCCGCCAAATTTCTTACAACCATTCTGGCGACTTGGCTCGCGTTTGGCTCACAATTGGCGACATTTCCGCCCGGCTAACGGAAAATCGCTTCGCTCTTGGCGACTTGACTCGCGGTGGTTCTGGTGGCGACATTTGCTCGCTAACGGAAAATCGCCTCGCGTTTGGTTCAATTGGCGGCATTTGCTCGGCGGAAAATCGCTTCGCTTGGCGACTTGCCTCGTGTTTGGTTCACAATTGGCGACATTTGCTCCCGGCTGACGAAAATCGCTTCGCTTGGCGACTTGTTTGGTTCACAATTGGCGACATTGCTCCCGGCTGACGGAAAATCCGCGGCTCGCGTTTGTTCACAATTGGCGACATTTGCGCCCGGCTGACGGAAAATCGCTTCGCTTGGCGACTTGGCTCGTTTGGAATTCACATGGTGGCGACATTGCTCCCCAGCTGACGGAAAATCGCTTCGCTTGGCGACTTGGCTCGCGTTTGGTTCACAATTGGCGACATTTGCTCCCGGCTGACGGAAAAGTACCGTTTATTCTCCTCCGCGTTGGCAATCATGTCCAAAGACAATATTACATAAATTTTTAGTTATTGCGTTTATTTAATTAAGTGTTGTCGTCCATGAAAACATCATATATTGCATCTGTCGAAAAATAGTACACATTTTGAAATAATATTTGTTCTGATTTATAATACATATTTACAAATAACTGCATTATTAGCTTTTTAGTAATGCATTTACAAATAACTGAATTATTATACGGAGTTAAAAACAATTATAATATATTTACCTTCAATCAGCGGAAATAGTTTTCCTTGGAGTTTCTCTATACTCCCTAATAATGGTGTGATCCCCTGAATAAAACTAGCGGATCCTGGATAAAGCCTAGACCACCGCGAGTACTCAGACCTTTATTGTCCTCAGAAGCGAAGACTGCAGCAAGGCGAAAATAAGAGTTGGAGTTTCCCTTCCTCTCCAACTTTCGCATAGCGTGGCACATTATGCTTCGTAGTACGATGAAGGAAATCGAATATGCATTTTTAACCCGGAAGGACGCGCGCTGCAAAGAGTAACGCGAAGACGAGCCAGGGGGTGTGCGACACACCAATTCGTTATTTAAAAATTTCGTTATTTTGGAAAAACTAGCAACATTCTTATGCTATATCTGCTCCAAATGATTCGTTCAGACAGTTCTCTTTATACAAGAACAAATTTTTAGACGAAAAATTTGGTAAATTATCTATACTTATAAAAGGCAATGTTTGCGTGTGTGTGTGTGCCTGCGTGCGATGTCCAGACGAATCTATCGCACTTACAGCTATGAAATTTGACACACAGGTAGACGTAATGGTGTCTCAATGCACCTCGAAGCCTAATTTTAAAATTTTATGTAGGAAATTTTTTATTTAATATTTTGTGTTGTTTTGGGTGATTTTTGGCACTAATTTCTCAATAGCAAAGTTTCGGATAATTGTACAAAAAAATAGATACACCATCAGAAAGAGCAAACAATTTTCTTTCTAATGAAGTTTGTTTTGAATTTCCAACATGATTTACTAAATTTTGAGAAATTTTCAAATAATAGTCACTTTCTTGGTAATTTTTGATAAGGATTTCTTCAAATTCTCGCATCTGACGTTCTAACAACTCTATAATTTTCATTTTTTTTCAGCTTATAACTGGAACGTTTCTGTCAGATTTCAAACAAGAACGGTTAAAATATCTTATTCTGTTTTTTTAAATTAATTGTTCCCTGATCAGTTCAAGTATTTTTTTTTTTTTTTTGCTATCGAGATTTGACAGCGAGAGTTTCTCCGGACGATCCCAGAATGCATTGTTGCTTCCTCGCAGAAGCTGACGTAATATGCTTTCATTCCCAGCATGCATTTCTACAATCCGATTCCCTCCGGTGACGTCATCACATTCGCATAATTGTCGAGAGGGAAAATAAGCGGGTAAATCAATAATGTGTATCTTTTGATTTGATTTTGTTTTCAAAACTTTTTCGTGTCATTGTGGGCATTTTTTCCCCATTTTGTTAAAGTCTTGATTCCACGGGCAACGCCGTGCGCGTACTGCTAGTACATTATATTATTCAACGCATTGCGAACACGTAAGAAAAGTATACTTTTTTCACACATGTTTTAAACATTTTTTTTATAGTGAAGAATCATCAATATTATAATCGTTATACAATTTGGATAGAAAAATACTGCTCCTAATTTTCTTAGATACAGAGGAAACCATTTTTTTAAGTAATCCAAATAGAAATTCTGATGGAATCCGTTACTCCTTTGAAACCAATAAATTTAGAGCGTAATAAGCTTTTAATTTTTCAGAAGGTCATTTTTAAGCTTATTCTTCAATAGGTTTTGCGAAAGTGGATAATACGTGTAATCAGTGGCGAATCCAGGATTCGGTTCTGAGGGGGGGGGGAGGGCTGAGGTCATAAAAAATTTTAAAGTAGCGACGAATGTCAAACCTCATGGCTTATGTAAACCAAAACACTTGAACTTTACAGGCTTTCCTCTCCTGACAATAAGAATAAAAAAGAACACTACAATACTTTCGATAATTTAATAAAAAATACAATGAAATAGCTGGCCAAAAAATATTTTCGACCGCGCCAACGCTACAAGTGCAAGTGGAATGACTAGAAAAGTAGGAAAATTTTCGAGCCTGTCAAGTCAGAAAGCAATGTTGTCACGATTTTATTACTATTCTTTTTAAATGAAAATTAAGTAGTGATTAAGTAGTGATTTTAAATTAAATCAAGAATTTTAGTTCAGCTCTGGGGGGAGGGGCTGCAGCCCGGTAGCCCCTCCCCTGGATTCGCCACTGCGTGTAATAAATCTTTCCATCAATCTCTTGAGATTTTTACTCACACTAATATCCAGTTTGGAAGTCTTGTATCCGCAAAAATCTCCATTTAAAAAATATAGAATATTCTCGAATCCATATATTTCCTTAATAAAATTTAAATAGCGAGAAAACATTGTTTTCCTCTCCCTAAATCGATCGCTCAATTAAACAAAGAAATCTGACGCAAAGACACGCAAGGGGTTGTTCGACACCCCATAAGCTCAATTCCGATTAAAAAAATAAAGATATTTTTCTTGAAACACGTTCCGTCTGTTGAACGTGACCTTAAAGCCAGATAGCAAGGATTTGACTTGTTTCAGCTAAAGAAAAGTCGGAATTTTCCTCATTTTACGTGACGTGGGGTGTCGGACACCCCCTGCGCGTCCTTGGAATTTAACACCTCATTTTCGGCCGATTGAAACAGACGACAATCAACAAGTTGAAGGATTTGGTCCAAAATTTAGTACAGACCTACAAATTGATGTTAAACCTGTGTACCAAATTTTATACATCTATCAATTTAGGATTTTGAGTTAGGAACAAGATTTCCCGTAGACGGATTTCGTCCACAATTTGACAGAAATCTGCAAATTTGATGTAATGACCTCTAAGCATATTTCATCTGCTTAATTAAACCGTTTTTGAGTTATTGTGTTCACAGACAAACAGACATAATTCCAGCAATGTGCTTTTCGAACTCGGGGAGGTCCAAAACGTGGAGATTCATTGAAATCTCCACGTCAAATTCTTTGCCGATTATAATACTTTCTCTTTACATACTTCATATCCGAAAGTAACCAGCGGGAGTGGCCTCCCCGAAACTTTCTCGCATACGACCAATAATGTGGGGTGGGTAAACACCCAGTGGGTAGGTAAATATTCTTGGGGTATTTACTCAAGGCCTGGTTAATTTTGAGAAAAAATTACGAATGTTGATTTGCAATGAAACATCAAATTCATGAATTAACCAAAACTTAATATTTTGCAAAAAAAATTGCGTATGTTCTCAATTTTTACGCGCGCTGAGGTACCACAACTTTATTCAACGTTTTTGAATCCGAAATCTTATTACAGATACCACGCAAGATTTGGCCATACCTTCCATCTGGAGAATGTCAGAACGAAGTTTCGATTCGGGTTGCCATAATTTCCGAATCGCGTGTTTGCGGCTCGCTACAATCTCCTTCGTAGATCGCCAAGGTCAAACGCCAACCATACTAACTTGAGTCAAGTAAGCGAAACGCTCGCCAACACACGGTCGTAATGTGCATTTTGAACTAAATATGCAATTTGAACACCTGTTTTTTAACCGATTGAAATGAAAACTGGGCACAGATCTATAATTAATGTTAGCATTCGTGATATCAAGTTTTATTTATCTAAACCAAAGGGCTTATGAGATACAAGTATGCAAATTATACAGACCGACCGACAGTCAACACTTTGACAGATTTGGCCCAAAAGTTTATACGGACCTACATTCATGACGATAAAACCGTGTACCAAATTTTATCCCTCTAGCTGTTCAAGTTTTTGAGTTATAGTGTTCACATGAATGAGGACAGACAGACAGACTTCCCGTTGACGGATTTTGTTCAAAATTTGAGAAAAACCTACAAATTATGTTTAAAGACCACATACCAAATTTCATCTCCGTAGCTCTAATAGTTTTCGAGTTATCGTGTTCACAGACAGACACAATTGCAAAATTGTGTTTATCGAACTCAGGGAGGTTTAAAACGTGGATTCGTCAAAATCTCGAGTTCGAATTTCTCGGCGATTACAATGCTTTCTCTTTGTATACTTCGTATATGAGAAAGTAAAAATGAAAAGAACATGAGCGTTCAATTAGTTGGGATTTCGGAGCAAGCTTTAAAAAGGGGTTTATAATAAGCTTATTCTTAAATAGTAGCACATCCATTCAAAGAAACTATACTAGCGAAGACTGCAATAATATTTGCAATGAAATATCTGATTACTAAGTAAAATTAAATTCATTATAAACAAGATTGGTGAAAGCAAATTTTCAATACAGAATATAAAAACTTTTGTTCTTCATTTAGGCGAATAGTGTTCATTTTAAGAACAAAAAATTAGACTTATTTTTCACAATAAATAAATATGTGACGAATAAAATATATTCTTAACTGTTCGTTTTGTAAGCTAATAAAAGTCATAAAAATTGTTTAACTTTCAATTGTTTATATAAATCATATCTATACGTATTGTTTATTTTTTTAATATACACAAAATATAATTTTTCTTTTCGAAACATTTCATGGTCAAGAATTAAAATATTTATAAAAAAAAGAAATTTTATAACAAAGAATATTATTCTTTCCAAAATACATTATTTCTTCCGACGCATGTGCAGCAGACGATTTTGTGCTTTCTGTTTTTGTCTATTTCAAAATGGAGAATTACCAGCTTTCCTCTGACGGTCACAGTCAACTTAGGCGGCGACATATTTTTGCGGAACGTCATAAGGGCTGATTGTTCAACGCACGAGGGTGTGTCCGCTTCTTTAGAAGGAGTTTAATAAAAAGAAAGCGGGAGGAAGTAATGTAAATAATAACTGCGAAAAGAACTTTTATTTTCGAATCTCTGTAGCATGTTAAATACTGGGTGGAAAAAAGCCGATGGAATTCAAGAGGAATTGTTCATTTTGAATAAAAGGTAAGGTTAAGGGCGGTCATTAAGATGATGACGGATAAAATCTTGAGAAGATTATTTTAATAACGTCTGTGAAAACTTTTTTATAATAGAAGCGAAATTACATATACACGTACTTTTATGCAATTCATAATGAAAAGGATTACATTTCTGCTAGAAAGTTCGAATCTCAAGGCGTTTTTTGAAATTTTTCCTTCTTTTTTTTTTACTGTTAATTGATTGTAATCGCAATACAAGGTGGTCATAAGCTATTGGACCCATTTCAAAAATTAATGAAAAAAATAATAATGTTACAATTACGGTTTTTAAAAAATGAGAACGCATTTTAAAAAATTTTTTTTCGGATAGGTAATGCTCGTTTACGGCGGTCTAGGTGGTCGTAAATTATTGGACATCTCCCATATTTGACAGTCATTATCTGCAAAACTATAAAATCTAGAAGAAAAATAAAAACATGCATTTGTAGAGAATTTTACGCTCTTTAATTTGTCAAATCAATTTTATTTCCAAAACTGAATAGTTTTCGAAATATTCATGAAAAACTAAAAAAGGAAACCAGAAAACGCTGATCGGCTTCTGCTGATGGGTAGCCATTGCGTATGGAAATTCCTCGCCTTATCTAAAAAATAAACTTTCTGAGCTACTCTCTCATTTTAAAAAAACTGTAGTTGTAACATTATTAATTTTTTTATTAATTTTTGAAATGGGTCCAATAATTTATAACTGTATAAATTTATAAAATCGCTTTGAATAGCAAGAAAAATGCATAGTGGAAAGATGTATACGACCGAAATATGGAGTCAATTCATGCTCGCACGATACTCATCAAGTGCTTCACGCCATTTGATTGAAGAAAATTTTCTGCATCGTACAGAAGAACCAGCGGGAGTGTTCTCCCCTAAACTTTCTCGTATACTCCTAACACATATAGGGAAAAAAATAAGCTAAAACCCCTAACGCAGTGGAGATAAAAAAAATAAGCGAAATTAAGTCAGTTCCCCGCAAACTCGCTCGGATAAAAATTTCGAATCTGCTTTATTCCCAGAACGCAACAAGTTTCTCCAGCATACATTGAAACGACAAAACAAACGGCAATAAAATAATCCGCGCAGGATCAGAATTCGCCAAAAGGGAGAAAAAGGAGCCAAAAGGGAAGAAAAAAGCGCAAAGCAGGAGCTGCTGATTATCATGCACAGAAGAGTGCGTCTAGTACGCATGCGCGTGGAGATCGGATTCTCTTCAAAAGTAAAATTATACAAACCGGCAGACAGTCAACCCGTTGACGGATTTGGCCCAAAATTTTATACGGACCTACATTCATGACGATAAAACTGTGTACCAAATTTTATCCATCTGGCTTTTCAAGTTTTTGAGTTATAGCGCTCACATGCCTTCGGACATACAGACAGACAGACTTCCCGTTGACGGATTTTGCCCAAAATTTGACAGAAACCTACAAATTATGTTTAAAGACCGCATACCAAATTTCATCCCCGTAGCTCTAATAGTTTTCGAGTTATCGTGTTCACAGTCACACAGACACACATAATTCCAAAATTGTGTTCTTCGGACTCAGTGAGGTCTAAAACGTGAAGATTCGTCAAAATCTCGAGTTCGAATTTTTTGACGATTACAATACTTTCTCTTTGTATACTTCGTATACGAGAAAGTAAAAACCTTCTGAT
>BGPR01017903.1:6974-28651 GCA_013235015.1 Araneus ventricosus | reverse complement strand
ATATTCTGCGCCTCCCTTTACAAATTTACTCATTTCTTCGCCTTAGGGCCAAAGCATATTCTGCGCCTCCCTTTAAAAAAGTTAATATATAATTTTCAATTTATTATACAATAGTTTATTCTTGAAACTTATAAAGCACTTAATACAATCTTTGAAACACGTTAATTTTTTTATTCAAAATTACTCTACTTATGAAGTTTTATACTTCTTCAAATTTCGTGAAATCGACTGAAATACCTACTAGAACTTCTTCCTTCGCGATTTTGTCTGTGAATAGTGATCTTAATAAGATTTGTCCATTTTAATGACCCTTCAAAATAGAATTAATAATTCTATTTTAATGCAAAGGCAAGAGACGATTAGATCCACAGAAGATAAAAAAAAATATGTGGTTCAATATATTTAATGTAGCAGATGTGAATTTAAAAACTTCATTTTATTCGGCATTTTCAAAATAATACTGAAACATTAGTAAATATTTGGATGCTCTTTTCTATAAGCGCCCTCCCGATCGCTGACCCCTAAGCCACGGCCCAGGTTGCCCCTATGGAAAATCTGTCCCTGATAAAAGTAGTCTATTGCAAACGTGCAAAACAGGTTGGCCCTATGGAAAATCTGGCCCTGATAAAAGTAGTCTATTGCAAACGTGCAAAGAAGGTTGGCCCTATTGAAAATACGGCACTGATAAAAGTAGTCTATTGCATACGTGCAAAAGGTGACCTTGGATTACTTTGGCCGTGTACTGTTTATAATTTATATTATAAACTTTATGTAGAACATTATTTCGAATAATGGAAATGATATTTAAGAGATATTTGGTGGATGTTATTTGTTTTGACAAACAATATTGAATTGAAAAGTTCAGTTCTTATTTTATTCATAGTCCAAAAAATTCATTATTTAAAAAAAAATGAAAAAATATTTTAATGGTAATTCATCTGCTAGATGACTTTTACAAAAATCAAAAGATAAAGTGAGGACCGTGATGAGGATAACTAAGATGAAAAGAGGCAGTCCTTTCCCTTTAACTAAAGAATGTCTACAATTTTAATTAATTAAAATCTAACTTTACAGACTCTTAAATCAATAAATTCACAATTTTGTTAACACTTAAAGGAATGATAATTGGCGGGTATGAAATTTTACTAAATGCTAACTAGTACAAGGATTTAGTAACAGAGTCTTGAGCGTATGGTAGACGAGCCGAAAACGGTCTTGTTCACAGGTACCAATACAATGTACCTTCTTTAAGGAAGTGTTTGTGTGAATTTTTAGTATGAAATATCTAGCTAATAAATGAAAACTTTTGAATTCTTCTTCCCATTACTCTTCAATTAAATATTAAAGATTCACAGACAACCCTCAATCAACCCAACTGGCTTTTGCGTTCTCATTGTTAAGTTGCAAAACTTATAATTCACATTTAACTGTGCGTTTTCTTAAACTACATTGGATAATATTCTTCAGATTATAAGTATTTGATTACTTGTGTAACGAAACAGAAACTATCTTGGAACAACAACACTGTAAACATGTATCGAATTCGAATCAAAAGATTGGGACATCAGGGCTGACCACCATGCTGCCAATCTTCTTCGTGCCTGGCGCGCCGTAATTGCGAACCAGCTTGTGGCAACTGGAGGATTTACCACCAACGGGGATATATAAAATAAAACCCCTCAATTTCAAAATAATCCACCAAGTGAAAACCTCAAACAGAATCTCACCGAAGCTTACGAGATTTTTAACACCCTAAAAATCATCAAAAACAGAATACAAGAATTCCCTAACTTAATTGAAATCAGTCAAAAACTTATACACTGCTCAAATAAACAAGAAAAATTTAATCTCCTACTCCAATTAATTAATTAACTTTAATCAAAAAGTGCTCCTCCTGCAATTCCTTACAAGAAAGCTCCTACTGCATTCCCACCCATCTTCACTCAACGTCACCTGATTGGACGCCAGCTTTCCACCAGAAGCCATACTTAAAGCGACCACGCCTCCTCCTGCTTATTCCAGCCCTTGCCGGCAGCGAAGTAACATCTCGTCCAGCTCTTTTCCATACTGACTCTGACTTCATCTACTTCTGAAGATCCTTAGAGCACTCTGTCC
The DNA here is from genome assembly GCA_013235015.1 of Araneus ventricosus. Lineage (NCBI taxonomy): Eukaryota > Metazoa > Arthropoda > Arachnida > Araneae > Araneidae > Araneus > Araneus ventricosus. The sequence goes on along the minus strand of BGPR01017903.1, from coordinate 26,536 downwards.
AAAGTTTTTTAGCCGACTGGAGGTCTCCGCTGCTTCGCAGCGGGTTGTACTCCGTATTTCTCGTCTCGTCTCGTCTAGAACTCTCTCTTTTGCCTTTTTCTTTCCAGAATGTTTACACCCGGTTGCTCCAGTGGCTGATATTTCCTTCATCTGTATCCAAGAATCCATGGGCTTACCTGAACATATATAGTCGTCATGGCATACAGTTTTAAATTTGTTGTTTGTATTAAATAAAATGTTTTAATTACCCAGCAGCGCCTTCTGATACGTGCAACACACCCACATGCACTACAAACATACTATAGCAGAGGTTCCCAATCCGTGGTACGCCCACCCCTGTGGGTAAGAGAAGGACCAGTTTGGGGTAAGCGAAATCAGAATTGTTAATGGCGGAAACAAGAATACAAAAGAGTTGTAAAAAGTTACAGAATTTATTTTCTCCAAGTGAATACTTGCTATTTGATGAGTATACCACTTGAATAGTTGATTATTACGGAGTGTAATTTTTAGCTATCCTTATAAGTTAAAACGAAATTATTACAAAATTGGTTTCATTTGCTTTGGCGTTGAACTAATACTATTTTTAAAATGAAACAAAATGTAAAATCAAAAATGAGTTCTGCAAATGTTATTAATTCGAGTCATTCCACTCTCTTAAGCTAACATAAGCCCTTAACATTATAGACGAAAACTTCTTTGCATAGACGGAGGGTTTGGGTGGGATTTGGACATTACAGTAGGGGGTACGCGAAAATATAGAGATTAATCAAGGGGTACGTGAAGTGCAAAAGGCTGGGAACCCCTGTATTATAGCTCAAGACGATTTTACCAATTATTTCAAGATGTTTTTGCTCGAGAAGCAAACTGTTGCGGGAGAGGAGGAAATGAATTGGAGACGTCTTTAATACTTTTATTTTGCGAAGAGAGTTCTAAAAATTTTGTCTGACTGAGCAACGTTTTTTGTAAATACAGTGTAAATAGCCTGAATTAAATTATTTTTATATTACGAAAGGTTATGTTCTTTCGTCTGATGTTTAGACGTTTAAAAAGTATTGTTTATCGATTTAAAAATATCACACCTCAAAATCGGAAGCCACTACATTAAAATTATTGGCCGCTTGAAGGTGAAATGATCCTTTAATATTTTTCAGTTTTTCTTCCTTCCAATCTCAAACAAGAAATTTAAAACTATTCTGCATCGTTTTGCGGACAAAATCGGAAGAATAAAAAACTGCATAATGGGAAAATAAAGTATAAATAATTTCCTTATGGTTATTCATTCGCCGAAAGTAAAAACCTGCTAAAAATTGTTTCAACTCAGAGTCCTCACGATTTTAATAATATTTTGAAGAAGAAAAAAATCTCTCGTTTTAGGACTCGATGCAAAATTTTTTCCTAAACTTCCTGAATTAAATTCAGCTCACGTTAAAGTTAATAGTGAAATACGGGAATAGTTTTATTCATTTTGATGTACATGAACATCAAAAGCATGTGTTATGAATAATCACCCTTGAGGTTGATTGTTTCCAACGGAAGCAACTTGAATATAAAAAACCAGCAAACTTTGACAATTAGGTGAGCAAATTTTCCCCGAATTTCACATTCAAACCTAGGTCATTAATATTTTCTTTTTGTTGCGCGCATGCTCTCAAAAGTGACAAAAATAAATGCAAAAAGAAGTGACTGTGAGAAAAAAAAATGTATACTGTTCAGCAACGGATTCCGAGACTACCACTTTTGGACGATTTTACACCAGAAAGGTGTGTCAGGCAATGAGTCATGTAAGCGCATTTCCGGAGTTCTTTGTTAGATCATGCTCAATAAAATGTAGACATCATCCTCCCATTCTTCTCTTTCGCCCTATTTTGATGAAAATAACTCCGCCCGGCGCATGCGCAAAAGTACGGAGGGTTTCCAAATCCGTTGCTAAACAATATCTGCATATATTTACGAATTTTCTAGCAGTATGCACACGTATTTCCGACAAACATACACTCGAGATTTGATTGGATTAAGGGTGTAGTGGAGCCGGAACGCCGTTCCGGCACTGCTTTTTTGTACAAGAATTAGACAAGAAAAATGTAAAAACCTCCTTAAAACAGAGCGATTTTTGTCTCCCAGGTTATAGCGTTCTGGCTAGGGATGGGAAAAACCTATCGGTTTAAACCGAAAACCGTTTTTTTTGTTTCGATCAACCGGTATTTTTCGGTTATTTTTTTGCTCCGGTTTAAACCGGTTAATTTTTTAAAATCCAAAAACCGAGGGAAAAATCCGGGTCGGAAGATAGGTTCGTTTCTAGGTCCGACTAGACTAAAATTTACCAAGTTATAAAGTTTTGAATTTCATAATCTTAGGCCAATCACCGACAACTGCTTCCTCGAGGCGTCTGTTGCTTGGCGAATGACTGAAAGAGTTTTTATGAACAGATAAATATTGGCCAATGGATTGATTTCCTGCGAAAATAATACCACTAAAAATTCTGTCTGCAAACGGCGTATGTTTTTTGTAGCCAAAAAATATTTGTCTTTAGTTGGAAGTTCTCTGGCGTTCGAAAGATTAGTATCTACGTTGGATGATATTGTTTCCGACGAGAGGTATCGACTCACGGAGCAACACATTGCTGAAAGAATCTCTATGAGCAGATTGGATGATAAATATTGGCCAATGAATTAATATCTTATGACAACAATGTTAATAAAAAATGTTATCTATAATACTTACTTATTCCAATAATTACTCATTTATTATTATTACATATTGCATTGATTGCTTATTTATAATCATTACTTATAACATTGATTAATTATTGTATTAATACTTACTTAATGTATATTATTATTAATAATAAATTCTGTACGCAAATGTTGCTTTTTAAAAAAAACGAAAACCGGTATTTTCAAAAACCGGTTATTTTGAGCGATTTTAACCGGCAGTGAAAAAAAACGGTTTAACCGAAAACCGGTTTTTTTTTTCAATAACCACCATCCCTAGCCCTGGCACTGCTTATATTGCGACTTAGCCACATGATCGTATCACACTGGAGCCTAGATTATACTTCCGTATGATCTTTTGAAAGTTTTCTTTAGTACAGTAAAGAAATCTTGAGAAACTTTTAAATGCTTTCGGAGGAAACTGCAAAAGATTCGATGATTAAATCATTTTTATTTGTATAAAACTACAGGCAAAGCTTCAGAATGCCGTCTTTTAATTTTTTATGATAAACAGAAGATTATGGCATTATTTATGTTTTATTTGGTTTTCTTTTCATGTCTTTTAATACTTTCTCAATGCTGAAAAAATAAATGCACCCTGTTTATTTCAGTATATTTATGTGTCAGGTTAAGTGATGACGAGTAATCAAATGAAAAATGTTAAAGTCTGAGTCAGCCTGTAAATATTAGATTTGTGAAAGATTACAATTTCCCAAGATCCTTAAAATCAGGAATTCCGGATCCATTCTATTTTGATAGCTCTTCACAGTGTTGAAGGCATATACAACCAGCGGTAGTGGTCTCCCCTAAACTTTCTCGTAAACTTCCCCAAAAGGTGTCATTTTCCTTCCCCCCGCGGGGATAAAAAAATTCGAAGCTACTGTAACCCAGAATGCAATGATTATCCACTAGTTTCAATCAGGCGCGCGCCAAGGTCACGAGTATCGCTAAGCACTAGGCAAGACTAAAAATGAATTTGAGTCATAGTAGGAAAATTTAACCTGCAATTTGAACGCCTTTGTTTTAACCGATTGAAACAAAAATTGGACACAAATCTACAATTAAGATTAGAAGGCCGCATAGCAAATTTCATTTATCTAAGTCATTGTCTTAAAGAGTTATAGCGTTTACAAGCATGCGATTATACAGACCGACAACAGTCAACCCTTTGACGGATTTGGTCCAAAATTTGATACGGACTACCTACATTCCTCATGATAAAACTGTGTACCAAATCTTATCCATCTAGCTACTTAAGTCTGTGAGTTGCCGTCTTCACATGTACACGGGCAGACAGAAAGACTCCGTGTACGGATGTTGTCCAAAATTTTTAAAAACCTACAAATTATGTGTAAATCTCACATACCAAATTTCATCCCCGTAGCTCTAATAGTTTTCTAGTTATCGTGTTCACAGACAGACAGTCATAATTCCAAAGTTGTGTTTTTCGGACTCAGGGAAGTCTAAAACGTGGAGATTCGTCAAAATCTCGAGTTCGAATTTTTTGACGATTACAATACTTTCTCTTTGCATACTTCGTTCACGAGAAAGTAAAAACTCCCGAGATGGCGGGCGAATTCGTTTTTTGTTAATATCATATCACAGCTTTCTTAGAACGCCAGTGAGCGCAAAAAAAAATCCCCTTTGATCTCTAATAGGCGTTGTTTTCTCAGTTCTACAATAACAAGTGAATAACTTATCTGTTAATTTATTATTTCAGTGCAGGAAAAACTCATTATAACGACAATGTTACAATTCTACATAGTCATTATGACCATTATTCACTTGCTTTGTTAAATGTGAGTGTATCCTTAATGAGCCTGAGAATCTTGATTTTTTTCCTAAAAGTTAACAACTTTGTATCCAGTTTCCGTTCATCCATCATCATCTCATTCATTATTCATCTTAATTTCATCATGTGGCTCTGGCTCTCATTCATATTCAGTCCTTCTGTGCAGTTTTTCAATTACTCCAACAGATATCGAAGTACTTTGGTAAGAAACAGGGCTGATTTTCCCAATGGGTTAATTGCTCTGTATCCCGGGGCGCCATTGATTCAAAGACGCCTAAAATTTTGCTGTATTGATTTTATTTAAATTTTTAAAGAAAAAGGTTTATTTATGTTTTATTATAATAGCTAGCCGACTTCGGCGACCAGCTTGCAGGCACCATTTTCGCTTTCTTATTCCTCTTGTAAAATATGCATTTGGTTTCAACATTAAAATCACGCAGCACATTTTATGACCAGCGGCATGTTAGCTGGATTAAAACATGCTGAAAAAGAATGAAAACAGTAGCATCCATAACCATTCATCTTAATGGATATATTTATTAATGTAAGCAAAGCAATATCTCGGTTAGCTTGATTTACAGATTTCACAAAAATATTGATGAAATAAAATATGAAAACAAAATATATTAGGATATTACCTCAACTTTCAACAATGAAACAGAAATACGCAATTAAATATTTATTTAAACAATGAGAACGATTTGAATTCCATTGCAACAATGAAAAGTATTGTTGTAAATTACGCCAAAAAATATTTTTTAAAAATTTATTAAAATTCGAGAAAACATTGTACGGCAACTTAATTGGTATCATTGGAAAGGTAATTTTTTGTACTTTCAGATGGTGCAAAAATGAGTTATGTGCTGTAATAATTTTGGAATTTATTAAGAAAAGCCTCCAAAATTTAGATTAATTTTTAATTAATTGAAATTCTAAGTATAATTTCAAAAAAGGGCTCCGTGGTGCACATTCCCACCCTCCAAAGTATGCTTGTGCCAAATTTCGAAGCTCTAGGTCCAGCGGTCTGCCCTGTAGAGCGCCAACACACACACACATTCTCCTTTATTATTATTAGTAGAGATTTAAGTACAGTAAAACCCCGGTTAACCGAACTCGGCTTAACCGAAACCTACATTATTCGAAATGCCTTTGGAATTGCAAATCCCCAAAACGCGTACTGCACTACACGGAAATAATCGCGAAGGAGAGACCTTTTTTGCAACGATATCCCCACTTGTTTTCTTTTAAGCCTCCTCACGAAAGACAGTGATTAATTTTATAACGTTAAAATTAAAATTAATGGGTGTTAATAATATCAATTACGATATTGTTTACCTGTGCCTGTCAGGTGCATTGCGCCTGAACTCACCGGTGCGAATATTGCACCCGACGGAGAGTTAACTTTAATAAAGAACATAAGTGTAGCCTACAGAGAGAATTTTGAATTCGTTTTACACTCAGAACAGTTCAGAATTGCATATTGTAATTAGATACAAAATAGGAAGAGATGTTCATGGCTTAACCGAAAAAATCGTTATCCGAAACGGCTTCCTCTCTTTAGTTCGGTTAATAGGGGTTGTACTGTATTATGTATATTATTGTATTGATAAACATATGTTGCTGTTGTTTCTTATTCCACTTGTTCTAGACCTCATCTAGACCAAATCGAAGAGTCCGCTCGCCCAGAAAACTATAGGCGAACGATTCATGGTAAAGGAGGAGAATGCAGTTTCTGTTGGCACTAGACCCTGGACGCCCGAGGGAAGAAGTCTGACTTTGTCCATTGCCTTTATGCTTTAGCTGGGTATAATGGAATGGCCTTCACACCTTGGGTGACCCTGCAAGGAGAAAAACCTGCATACGTACATCACCCATTCCACCCAGGGCCACCATCCCCGCCACGATGAGGCAGTATAATAGGACTTGGGGAGGATAAACATATAGAATAGAATACGAAAAGAATTTTTTTAATTTAATCGTTAAAATTAATCACGTATACCAGGGATTCCCAACCTTTTTTCCCTCGCGTACCCCTTGATTAGTCTTATTATTTTCGCGTACCCCATACTGTCATATACCCACCTCCAACCATTTGCCTATGCAAAGATATTTTTATCAATAATGTTAAGGGCTTATGCAAGCTTAAGAGTTAAATGACTCTGACTAATAACATTTGCGGTACTTATATTTATTCCGTTTTTACAATAGTATTAGTTCAACACCAAAACAAATGAAACCAGTTGATGATTCATGCATAATCGCGGCTGGTGAAAACCGAATATCAATCATTTACCAGGTGTCCGTTTGCTTTCTTTTTTCTATTTTGAGCGTAGGCTTTAGGACTTGCACAACTTTCACTTTTATTTTTCGAACAAACTTGGGGAAACCAAATTCTGTGCCTTTTTTAATCCCTTATATTTTTTTGTGTACGTCATTACCAAATTGAGTTCACGTACTCCCTACTGGTCCTTTGCGTATCCCCAGGGGTACGCGTACTACAAGTTGGGAACCTCTGATGTATGCGGTCAGGAAATACGGAAGCTGGCTTACAAAATCCTATTTTCAGAAAGCGTCGATTTGCAAAATTTTAAATTATTAATCAGAGAACAGGTGACTCTTTTTTTATTTCTCTTCGTTTATTTTGTGAGATAGGTATTTTCGTGCGCTCAAATTCCTATTTGATGCTCTGATGAGCCACCAAAATGCTCTAGCCCAGTTGCAGAATTTTAAATTATTAATCAGAGAACAGGTGTTTTTTTTATTTCTCTTCGTTTATTTTGTGACATAGGTATTTTCGTCAAATTCCTATTTGATGCTCCGACGAGCCACAAAAATGCTCTAGGCCAGCGAGCTCAAATTTGTTAAGACGGCCCTGGTAAGAGCTGTGGTTGTTCTAGTTTTGTCATTATAGACGACTAAGGTCGGATTAAGCTCTGTGTTGGGGTACTTAAGCAATACATATTTCGGGGTCCCCTTTGCCCTTACAAACTTGCAAAAAGCAGATGTTTTATTAATTTCAATTCAATCTCTATACAAGAAATTTTTATGTAACACATGCAACGACAAACTAAAGTAACAATATTTAATTTAGAATGATATTTAAGACAGGCGGTTTCAGAAATTTAGAAGTAATTTTAAACAAAATGGTAAAAAAATACAAAATGTTTTTAATGTATTCTTAAAACTCGAATACAAAGTTTGCCAGAGCTGTTGATTTGAGAGTCAATCAGCCATCTGGGGGAAAAAACAACCGACGGCCACACTTTGAAAACATAAAAAAGTCCTGAGAATGTTTTGAAATTTAAACGATAGTTGATTTTAATGTGAATATTGTTACGAAATTCGTTCTGTGTGTGTAAGGTAAAAACAGTCCAACAAGCAGGATAACGGAGAATGACAATTTATTCTAGAATATTCCGGGAAACACGAAGCGCAGAAAACAGGAAACACAGCACTTGCACAAATTAGCAGTAGAAGCAGACAACAATTCGCTAGTCAAAACAGCAACATCACTTTCAGTACTGCTCGGCGTCTAACAGCTTATTAGCTCGCACAGCGGATAAACTCCCAAAGAGAGATTTCAAAGACGTTCGCACTTCAAAGGCGATCCCAGTCGATTAACACGTTCAAAGTCGATCAACACACACTATTGCTCTGTGATCCGAACATGGTCCTTTTATAGTCTCCCCGACAGGCTGTGACGTCACATGGAATCATCTGAATAAATCTGGATCTCGGCCCCTAATAGAGATATCAAGGAAATTCCAGTACTTTTGAGATCCCACATTTCGTCGCCAAAGTCGCTAAAGTTGTCGCCATGGTCTCGGTCGATGGCTCCATTCTCCCGGCTTTCCTATACGTACACCTGTAGAACACTCTTCCAACCATAAGACTAACATTACTGGGAAGCGACATTCCAGGTTCGTAACAATATGTTCAAGTGCCTGGCTCTTGTAAATCGAATGAAAGAACAAAATTAGATAATCCTGAAAAGATGCCGCAAGAAAAAGAATATTGAGGTCAAGGGGTCCTCTAAAGTTGCGGGGCGAATGAGAAATTGCCTACTTTTCCTATTTAATAATCTGGCCCTGTCAGAAACACGCCATTTTCTATTATGTCATCACTGAAATTGTGAAAGATGTATGGATTTGATTCCATGATCCAACGATTTATTCTTTCAAAACGTGCCGCTTAGTCTTATATTATAAAATATTCACCATCCATTATTATAGATAATAAATTTCTCTAGGAATAATTTTTATATCAATACCACTTTAGAATTGGGAAAAATTCTCCACTCCGGAATAAAGGAATAAAAGTATAAAAACTGTACTACACGTATTGTTTCCAGAACTTATTTTACATGTATTTCACAAACCATTCATATTTGATCTGTTTTATTTAGTGTCTTACCGAAGCAAGCAATAAAATTCAGTTCAGAACTTGTAATATCAACTCGGTGTAAAATATACCAGCTATGCAGCTTTTATCTTTAGACTAACTTTTGAAAGAAAGGAAGAAAAATATTTTTAGGAATATTTTGGGGATCTACGGTTGAAAGCCAGGCTTTATGTATTACACTTTATTTAAGATTTTTAATCTTTCTAAAATCATTTTTATTAAATTTGTGCTCTAGGGGATACTTGAATAGTGAAGCCTGTTTCTCTCTCTTTTTCTTCTTCTTCTTCTTCTAAGCACTGAGCGCCGATACCAATAAAAAATTTAATAAAAATACTTTTTCTAATCACACTCTTACTAGCGCGCTAAAAAGCAGATATTTAAAAAATTCTAATTATTTTCTGCTTTTTAGTCTTTAATTTATAATTCATTAGTATAAATATCATGAAAATCAATGCGTATCTTGAAAGAAATGGTTCCTCAAATTCACAACCAGTAAAATTGCCAAGATTTTTATTAATTTATAATTAATAAAAATTTTAATTAAAATTTCGAAAGAATCGCTCCGCGGTGCGCATTCCTTAAATTATATTTTCTCTTCCAAAAAATATTTATGCCAAATTTGGTAACACTAGGTCAAACGGTCTTCCCTGTAGAGCTCTAATAGGCAGATAGACACACAACCAAATATTAAAGCACCATTTATGCGTTCCTTATTTATACGTCGCTTACATTTATACGTCATTTACATTTATACGTCGTTTACATTTATACGTCGTTTACATTTATACGTCGTTTACATCTATATGTCATTTACATTTATGCGTCAAGAATCGCTCCGCGGTGCGCATTCCTTATAATATATTTTCTCTTCCAAAAATTATTTATACCAAATTTAGTAACACTAGGTCAAACGGTCTTCCCTGTAGAGCGCCAATAGGCAGAGAGACACACAAACAAATATTAAAGCGCCGTCTATGCGTTCTTTATTTATACGTCGTTTACATTTACACATCGTTTCATCAGAGTCCAGATTTATTCGTATTCATTATAATAATAAAGTGCTTCGTTTATACGACGCAAAGTTTCGGTTGAACGTCGTTTTCCCCCTTTCTAAAATGTGAAAATTCCCTCCTTTTTACTATGCGGAATGTGATAAAAATAACATGACTTCGAAATCATTCACAATTGTTGAATTAATAGGAGACAAATTGCCTTGTGTTAATTTAAGCGACGATGAAAAAGTTATCCCACCTTTCCTTAAAGGCCCAATGGAGTCCAATGAAAATAGTGAAAAACCATTCAATGAACTTAATTAGATAATTAATTCTCTACTTAATACTCACAGACAATCAGCAAGTCAGACGACGGTTAACCCTCTGACTCCTAATCCGGCCGTAACCTGCCATGCAACTTCTATACTAGTGGGGCGGATTTCGGCCGGTTACTGTTCCGAAAGCGGGGAGAAGGCAATTGGGCTTGTGGTAGAGATAAGATGTGAAAGGCCTTCCATTGACATCTTCCACCACCTGTAGTGAGGAGAAAAGGGGAAACGGGGAGGACGAATCTATTTCACCTGTCCATTAGTAAACAAACCTCCGTAGGCAACTGTACTCAGATTTTGAAAACCCTCAGCGGTCAGAGGGTTAAAGATTTTTTTAATTAAATGCCTACCTGCATGCACATAAATCATGTAAGATATATGTAATTAGTAGTCAAGATAGGCAATAGAGGAGTGATTTTCCTCACTTTTAAGATAAATGTTTTATTTTAGAATTTAATTATTGATTTCCATACTATGCAGTATTATATTAGCACTATCTTAAAAAAATTTAATTAATACAGTAGAACCCCACTAATCCGAAATTTCGGTTAATCCGAACCGATTTTATTTTCGAAAATTATATGTAATTGAAAAGATTTAAATATGCATACTAAAAACAAAAAAGGACATTTTCAGCATGCATATTTTTGTACACATTGAAGAAACTAATGCAATTCGCCGTAAGATAAGGTCACTTCATACGGGAGCACATCCATTATTCTAATGAAAAGGGGAGACATATTCTCTTTCTATCGCATTTGAATAAAAGAATTCAAGAGATAGTAGCACTGAGTACGTATAACTTACATTTTTTAGCACACATCTTTTTCTTTTCTATTTTTATCGGAATTTCGGCCAATCCGAATTTTTTGTAATCCGAACAGGCACAGGTCCCAATTAGTTCGGTTTAGAGGGGTTCTACTGTACTTTTAAATGAATTTTCACTAGCAGCAGCAAAATTGTTATAATCAAAGTTGTTTATTAAAATTTCGATGATACGTCTTTTCATTGATACGCCATTTTACGTCAGTCCCTCTAAAGACGTAAAAACTGTTCTTTACTGTATTCGCTTTTATTACCCAGGTAGCACACAATGTTGCCCGATATTGTACAATATTGTACGATATCATATAATATTATATGATATTGTTCAATATTATACAATATTGCGAATATTGTTCAATATTGCACGATATGTTTGTGCTACAGGGGTAGTAGTAGAGATTATTGCTTATACATTGTACTTATATCCTATACACACCATCTATGGTATGCTCTTCTTCATTATTATTTATTAGCCTTGTTTGTCTCTTTTCGTTTTTTCTTTATATATTATTGTTTAACTTATTTATCATATTTCTCTTTTTTTACTGCATTAAAATTTATTGTTTTACGCCGCATTGTGTGCTTCCCTCGTGGTAAGAATACATGCAGTTAGCCTGTCTTTTCGGTAACTAATCCATAGATGTTCCTTTCTGGGATTGGAACTGAGTTGTTTTCAGCTGTAGAGTCGAATTTCTTCTATACTTTGCTTTACACTACGACACACCCATGACCCTAGAGATAAAAATCTCCGGTTTGCATTTTGGATGAGTGTGCGTAGAAACTTCACTGAACAAAAAGAAAGTTCACATACAGTGTTTTAACATCGACGAAAAACATGTGAAAATTATAAAAACGATGAAAAATGTGTGTTTACGTGTGAAAAGAAAGACTCGCGAAGCAAAAACCATTTTAAGGCAGGTCCCAAAAGTTCGCTGCATCTGTATACTTGTAGGAGGACTGATTAGGGCTCTAGGTATTGAACCTCTAGAGGGTCTTAGTCCATAAGTCTGAGGTTTTGGTGAAGGAGAGAAATCTGGGTTGGAGTCGGATGAACTGGTTGCGTCCGGTGGCTGTTTTATGAGGTTCTCATTTTCAGTGAGGAAAGGTATGAGTTTAGCTATATTTATTCTTGATAGTTTATTTGAAAGTACGCTTTTCCACCAAAGTTGAGTATTTTCCCGCACTTGGTTTTGTAAAATTTTTTTTTCTATACTGGGCATATCTTTTGTTTGTACTTTTCTTTTGAATATTTTACCTTTAGTTATTCATTCAAATTTCTTTGTTTAGATAGTTATATTATTTCCTTTGGTTCCTAAATGACTTTTTAGTATTAGAATTATAGTTTTTATTTTTCTCTCATGTTAGCCATTTTGTTAAATTTTTTATGTTACTTTAGGAGAATTTTAATTTAATTATTGTTATATTGGCTCTTTAATTGATACTTGATTGTTATACTTGTTGTGGCTTGGACTGTTTGTCCCTACTGTAACCTGTGGGACCCTTATATTGGGTGGACTGCTTCTCAGATAGACATGTGTATCCTTTGTTTATGTGGTATTAAGCATTTCGTGAGAAACATTTACTTAATAATCAATAATAAGGACTGGAGATGAATTCTTAAGAACAAATATTTACTGGATAAATGTCACAAACTGTGCCTTATGATAGTAAATGAAACTAAATTTTCATTTCCAGTGGTAGTAGGCTCATAGCAGAAATTCCACCCGCTTAATGAATAAATATGATACGAAAGAATTTCTTTCATTTCTTAACTATACAGATTAGATTACCCCGCCCTGGCCTAGGCGTGCAGGATCAACTAACTATGCCTTAACTATGCAACTTTTGAGTTTTTTTTATTGAAGTATTAAGGATGAGAACATTATTTTTAAATACTTCTTTTAGTTCCGCTTTGTCTGTACGCAATGAGATCTCTGCAAGCCAAGTTGTCTGGTTGGTGTCGGTCACTATAGCAACTGTTTATGTTAGGGAAGATCCATTTCGAATAGGAGGAATCCGACGGAAGTCTGGTCTTATTTTATTCTTGGCGCTAGTTGATCATTCGTCTTCTCGGTTTTGCAGCTGTTGCACGTTCCTTCCCATTTGGCACTAAGTGCGTCAATGCAACCAATTTGAATCAACTTCTACCTACTAGAAATGGATTCGCCGTACGCTAACCTGTTTCTATAGCGACCGCCACCATCCAGACATCTTGGCGGGGAGAGATATCGTCACGCGCAGACAGTAATTTCTATCGCTTACCTTCATATTTTAAACACTAGGTTGAGGATTTGAATGTAATTGAAAGCTAATCAAATTACAGATACAAATTTCCTCGCGGGAAAGCGAAAGTAGATTCCTTTTGTTCGGAAATATAAGGAAAAGAAAATCCGTCATTTCCGCCTCTAATTTCATAAGGATTGGAGTAATGGGACTGGAAGAGAATGTAAGTGATGAGAGCTTTCCAACAAAGTATTGTTCGAATCTGTAAAGTTGTTTTCCTACCACGTTAGTCTTGTGGTTGGAAAGAATGTATTACAGGGATTCGTATTGGATGCCAGATAGTGACCAAAAAATTTTTTTTTAATTTGCTCTTCATCGCACTCTTTAAAGGTTTAGCAATTTCTTTTCGAATGTGATTCATTTACACAAGTCTCTGCTTTTATCAGTATTAACAAAATTATAACTAAATGTGTCGTCAAACATTAAAACCATAATGCGGCGCCATCTTGAAACGGTATCAAAACTTACCCCTATGTAGTTTTCAATGACTTCAAGCAATATTCATGCCCAATTCGAAGAAAATCGAACGATGCTTTTGGTCGTGACTACATAACAAATAAAGTTTGAGACAAACAAACAAAATTTCGAACGGTCGATTTGAAACAGGACCTCGCTATCGCTCAGTCAATAAAAAGGAAACAAAAAATATAAAAAAAAGAGTCTAATAATCAAATCCGTGAATATTTTTTGAGCTAGTTACTTTTTAAATACCACTTTTCAAATTCAAGGATTTTTTTTTAAAAGTTTCTTTCCAATTTATCGATTGGCTTCTCACTTCTGATATTTCAGACGAAAATATTGAATACTTCGTTTAACTTTTTCTTTCATTATTCGTTCTTTTCATATCATTTTCATTTGATCTATTACATTCATTCTAGGGATGGCGGCTATTGCGAAACTAACCGGCTTTCGGTTATTCAGGTTTTTTTTCACCTCCGGTTTAACCTGGCGGTTATAACCGCTCAAAATAACCGGTTTTTGAAATAACCGGTTTTCCATTTTTTTATAAAAAAACAAACGACGTTTGGAGACAAAAATTTTTATTAATACTGTTTTTAGAGGAAATCAATCCATTGGCCAATATTTATCTGTTCATAAAGACTCTTTCAGCAATCCGCCAATCAAGAGACGCCTCGAGGAAGCGGTTATCATTGATTGGCCTAAAATGATGAATTTCAAAGCTTCATGTTAAATTTTAGTCTAATCGAAACTAAAATCGAGCCTATTTTCCGATCCGGTTTTTTTGCCCTGTTATTGGATTTTTTTAAAAAATAACCGGTTATAACCGGAACAAAAAAATAACCGAAAGAAACGGTTAACCGAAACAAAAAAATAACCGAAAGAAACGGTTAACCGAAACAAAAAAATAACCTAAAAAAACGGTTAACCGAAACAAAAAATAACCGAATAAAACGATTAACCGAAACAAAAAAATAATCGAAAAAAACGGTGAACCGAACCAAAAAAATTACCGGAAAAAAGCGGTTAACCGAAACAAAAAAAAAACGTTTTTGGTTAAAACCGGTAGGTTTTTCGCATCCCTAATTCATTCTCTCTCTTTACTTCCTTCAGTTTTTATATCAAATTTCTTTTCATTTCTTTCAGTTTTAAAATCAGCCACAGCTAGCAAAAATCTTCTCTTAATTAAATTGCACTAATTCCTTTCTGGTTTCCAGATTGACTCATTCACTTAACGTATGTACTTTTGCAATGGGGTTATTTTTTTCGGCCGGCGATCATTAATATAACATTCCTTTTGATAAAATTTTAACAATAACGACAACAATCATTTAGAGAATATTTGAAAGAAATCATGCCTCCGTGAAAAACAATCTCAAATGAATCAAACGAAGAAAAAGTTTCCGCGAAAAACATAAACAATTTTTTTTTCCCAACTGAATCAAAAGTATTTGTCAAACATCATATGCCGCCGACAAACTCCTTTAAAAATGGATGAAGGCTATTAACTACAAGAAGCAAGTGACCACATTCTTTTAAATCTGCTTAAACAAGTTTCCCAGGGATCAAACAGAACAGATTCCACAGAAGATATTCAAGATGAATTACCACAACCTCATCCACAGTTTTTCTGCTCCAACACTAACAACCGAGACAGTTTTTAACATCCCCTCCCCTTCCCAGCTCCCTCAAACTCCAAGCACACATCCCTCCCTTTTAGCATAACAAAAACCGCCTAAGATTGCGTAAGGCGACAGACAAAAGATATCCGAAAAGTTTTCCCTTCCAGGCCCAACCCCCTATCCTCCCCTGGCCATTCATCTGGCCGGGCTCTGATGACTAATATCGTCTGCCTGCAAACGATCGATCTCAGCGGTCACTATGAGAAAGGTCACTGATGGGGCCGCAATTTTTGAGGGGGACAGTTATTACTGACCGATATGCAGACGACGGGGGGTGCTGAATGCCTAAATAGATCGTCTGATGGAGCTGGAATTGAGAAGTGCCTGTTGGAGAGGGGCCAAAAGGGACGACAAGGGATCGGCTCGGGTGTTTTCCACGCCAAACGATGTATAATGAGGGTGATAGTGAAATTTTCGACACTTTAGACGCTGCTCTGACTGGGTGTCGTCTTGGTATGTCTGGAATGGGAAACACGGGAACAAACACATTATTCAACTGGTCAATTAGGAGGAGAGAGATGAGGAAGTTGATTTCTTGGGGAAAACCAATTAGTTTTCCATAGAGCAAAGGGTTTTTCCGTAATATAAAATTTTATGACTTCCGTATACTGTTAGTTGGTCTGGTTCTTCTTGTGAAAGGGTTGCACTCAAGTTGGCATCCATATGGATGGTGGTAGTTATTCAAGGCATGTGGAAGATTTTCCAGCAATTGCATTCAAACATTTGTTTGAATTTTTTTGTTTGTTTGCGTGGAATTTATTTTATTGCTTCATTTCTGTTCAGTAGGGTCGGATTTACACATTTCTGCGCCCAGACCAAAATATATCCAGCGTCCCATCCCCTCTTAAAAAAGTTAATATATCATTTCAATTTAATATGCAATAGTTTATTTTTGAAGCATACAAGAACTTAATACAATTTTTGTAATCTTTGAACCACATTAAATTTTTAATTCAAAAGTACATAATAATAACACCTACAAAAATACTTCATTTCTCGAAATCGTCTGAAATACCTAACAGAATATCTTCTTTCGTGCTATCCGTGAATAGGCTTGAACGATAATTGAAGTAGAGAGGTCTTTTTAAATTTCTTGCAATGCAAATAACCTCAAGGGCAAGAGATGATAAAGTCCACAGAAGACAAAAATGTATAGCTCAATATATTTGACTTAACGAATGTAAATTTTAAAAGCATCCTTTTATACGGCCCTTTGAAAATAACACTGAAAAATGTGCAATATATGGTTGTTATTTCTTCTGTACATGCACCCTAGGCCATGGCCTAGCTTGGCCCTATAGGAAATCTGTCCTGCTGATCAGTTTTATTTCCGACTTTCTCATTCCTCCCGCTTAACACAGAACTGGCGAGTAGTGCTAAAATATCCCTTCTCTTTTTTAGTTTAGCATTTGTTCCTTTTTAAACGCTTTCATTCCCTCGCTAACACAAAGATCTAAACAGCCTCAGCATATTACAACCCTTTCGACCCTCAAAATGTTCATTGTCTCTCTTTTCTTATCCAACAATGGTCTCTTCGGCATGGGCATTCGATATATACGTTAGTTTAATAGACATTGCATAAAAGAGCATATTTTAATTGCAGATTGTATGGGGATTTCGAAATTTCCGTAAAAGATTCTGTTAGAAGAAAAGATTTGTCCGCAACTGTGAATCTTGCACAAACTCACCCAACCATTTTCTGACGTACAAAAACTTAGTTTCTTCAGTTATGGTCATAAATATGGTATAAAGATATAATGGATTAGCTGTGTGTTATTTAATGAAACCACTAACAGAGTCCCTAGTGGCAGGATTTAACGTCCCCATCTCGAAAACGATAATAGTTCATTATAAAGTGAAAAGATACTACCTAGATTTAGGGCATAAAAACACGTTGTCCACAGGAATGCGAAGAATAGACCCTCATTTATTTGTATCCACCAGGCAACAAGAACAATTAGGAATCCACTGTTATTTTAAATGCAGCTAATCAACTTTGAGGACTATTTCCTCAGAAATGAATATCATGGATTTGGTTCTCTTTAACTCTGAACTCTCCATAAAACAGCAAATGGTTTTATTGCAGAAATATTATTACGTGGATTTATTCATAAGCATTGCTTAGAAGATGCTTTTCATAATATCCCGCGGTGGAAAGTTTTAATGCACTGGGATACAACACATACATCAGTTATTCGGTGAATCTGGTCTCGACCTTGCCATCCTGCAACTCTGAAAGTTTACTTCCAAGACACTAGATCTCCTATTGTGTTCAGTTATTCTGTTAAATTATTTATTTCATTCAAGTTTGAATGATGATTTCCGTATAAAGACCTCAATAGGACATTTTAAAGCTTCGGAAGACAGCTGGATCTGAAATCACCACGAATGTGATTTCAAGCCACCTGAAGACTTCAAATTTTGTATAAATAATTTAAGATAATGGTATCTTATCCTAATTAACTTGTCTTCATTTTGACAGTAAATTCATTCGAAAAATTTCCTACTTTTCTTTTAGGAATGAATTAAAGAAATAATTTTCTAACTTAAATCGATATTTATTTGCTTTCGAGCTATTTCTTCTTCGCTTTCTCCCATTAAAAGACTTCGAAAATTGATACAAAGTTTCCAGACGAATGGTTAAGAAATGCACCTATCTAAGAGGGAAACGTAATTTATTTGCTTAAATGCTTAAGATCAATTACTTTCTCGCAAACCATTTATTTTCGTCCAAATATAATGAAACATATTTGCCTTCAAACATTTCTTTTATGATTTCTAGTTTATTAAATAGGTTTTGCTCCTTAAATAAATTTGTTTTAACTGTAGTCATCCAATAACTTCTTTTAACTAGTTTAGTAAATATTTGCTTCTTTTTGTACGAGTGTCGCAATCTTAGTGGATTTTGAAATCAATCTAGCGTCATCAAGAAAGATGGTATATGTTGTATTGCATATGTTGCACAGTATGGACTGTACAACTCTATATGTGATGAATTGTTTTAAAGTTAAAAAGCAGCAGTTGAATTCTTCTCTCTTATCCTTTCGTACAATGGCGATTCATGCATTATCCTACATTACGAAGATAACTTAAATTTTGCTTTTCTAATTAACTTTAAAAAATTGAATTATTAGTCAATAAAAATCGTAATAAATTAAATAATTTTAATTAAAAGTTAAGCTTCAAAATAAATGCTTTCGTTTATTTTCCTTATATTCTTTAGTCTTGTTCGTAAAGATTTATTCAACTGCGACCGAGCAATAAAAAATCATTAAACTGTAAGATTAAAATGAATGTGAGTATGTTGCTTTCGTATTTATCTAAAAAATTAGTAGTACAATATTTTTAATCAATTTTTATTTATTAATAATTATTCAGTATTTTTTTTTATTTATATTCAAATTTCAATCTCACGAAAAAATTTTATGGAGCAGAAAAATATTTTAAATCCCGTTTGTACCGTCTCTGGAAGGGAAGAAAATTCAGTATTGCTAGGGATATAATACTTCCGTATTTCAACTAAAAAAATATATGCCATAATTCTTTTAGTTGAAATCCGGACACGCCGGGGAAAGGGGGGGGGGGTAAAAGTCTAAAATAAAATTCTAAAAAATTCCCACCAACGACCCTCTTTCATAATGCTAGCAAATAGTTTAAAGAAGTGAAACAAATCCAGGTGTCAGAATGCAAACGTACAATTTTTATCAAAGTTTGGAAGAGAAAATTACATTAAAGAAAATATAATTTTAAAAAAAGTGCCAAAATTTTTAATTTTCTGTTTGAACTGAGGCCTGAATAATGAGGCTCATCCACTTGCTCTTGAACAATGGATTCAAAGAGTGTAAACAATGAAGTTTGGTATAGTAACATTACATTAAAAATATAATAAAAAAACTGCCAAAAATTTTAATTTTCAGTTTGAACTGGGGCTTGGATGATGAGACTCATCCACTTGCTCATGAACAAAAATTTTAAAGAGTGTAAACAATGAAGTTTGGTAGAGAAACATTACATTAAAAAAATATAATTTAAAAGAAGTGCCAAAGTTTTTTTAAATTTTCAGTTTGAACTGTGGCCTGGATAATGAG
>BGPR01017902.1:18231-31730 GCA_013235015.1 Araneus ventricosus | reverse complement strand
AATTTATCATTTCCCCATAGCTTCGTTAAGATTGAAGATAAAAAGAAAATTTCAATTAGGGGAATTATCACCTTATCATAACAAACTACTTTTATATTGAAAGTTCTTTGACAGCAAGATTTACTTAGAAGTCATGAGTTCCCATCAACCGCATTCACTTTCACTTTTTATACGGTATAATATATAATTAATTTATGACTAATTAACTTATAGTTAATATCTTTGTTAAATTTTGTTAATTATAACTGTTAATTGATATACCTGGCTTTGCTCCGGATTAAAATGTTTTCATGTTTAATATTTTCAATGTAAAAATTACTATTGTATAAATATTATAATACACAAATTCCTTTTCTGATCTAAAACGCTTTCAATTAAAATGAGAATATCAATTGAACCAGACGATTTTTAAAAACATCCGTTTTCTTCATACGTTGATATTTGTTATATAGGTACTTCAAATTTTGGTAACAATTACTAAAGTCAATGAAAAGTTTTAATGAATATTTTGAAACAATTAAATTAACTATTTAATTATTCATTAATTTAAAGCGTGAAAATAAATCAAGAGCTGGTCCCGATATAAATTGTTAAATCGTCTACTTTTAAATTTTCTTTTAGCATTCTTCCTTCTGGAAACAGTTCTTCGTATTATTTTTGATCAATTTTCGAATTCAGTTTAAAATTAATTTTGAAAAAATATTAAAATGAGAGAAACAAATTTATGGAAATGAAAGACATCGCGGAAAAACGCCTTGCTTAATTTTTAATTAAGTGAAATTTTAAGCATCTTTTAGGCTTTCAAAAGGTGAAGGTGACCTTTCTCTTTTCTTAAATAAAAAGTTTGATTGAAATCAGTCCAGTGGTTTATGAGGAGATGTGGAACATACATACATAGCCACAGTGACTTTTATTTAAATTAATATAATTATTAGATAATTATAAGATAAAGATTACTGGCATATAGTATGAGCCATAAAAAAGGTTTTAGTGAAGTTTTGTAACAATTAATTTTTAACTTTAATTAAGAAAATAGTTAATTTTAATTAATCAAATAATTTTACTGGTTAATTTGATAATAGGTCTTTTGACAGAATACTTTAATTTGATATTTAACTAAACATGGCGGGAATATGATTTGTTTAATGAAATCAATATAAAGTAGCCAAAAACGATAGATATATAAATAAGAGTTTCCTTTATCCTTTTTACTATTGAAAAATATCTCCTTAACTTTAAAATTATTTGGGATTTTCTGCCTGAGTATTTGGTTTTAACCGTCGATGGAGATTTAAATTTACTGTTCAAATTGGCTGCATTCATATCCTATGCTTTAAAAACACGTATTCAATTTGCCACACACAATGTTTAATAATTTTATTCTCTTATATGTTAAGAATTTAGTGACTATTATCTCTGTAACCAGGGAGTTCTCTAAATGAGCCCATTTTAGTAGTATTTAAGTGCTTCCATGGCATGTGATTTTACCATATGACAAAGTAATGTTCGCACAATTATATGGTAACCTAGATTAAATAAATTACTTTTTAAATCTAGAGTCTTTCTTCATTCGTGCCAAGAGTCAATTTCTTGTTACTGTTTCAGATAGGTTGGCTTAATGTTATCTAGGAGATATTTGCACTGCTGAGATTTTTATTTCTTTATGATTCCTACCTGTTGAATGATTATGTGTTGAGATGTAAAAAAATTGACCAATGTACTGATCGATAAATCTATCATAACTTTTTGGAATGAAAAAATGGAATGATAAAACCTTGTTATAGCAAAAAATTAAATGACATGAAAACAGAATCACAGCGTAAATATTGCAATGCGTAGAAACAATAAAGTCATAGGATATGTCTGTATTGATCAATATGTAATATTTCATGACTTTTGTAACATTAACGTAAAGGAATCTACCTTTGCCTTCAAGCTTGCCGAAAAGGGATTATTTTTTTTTTATTATGGTTGATAAGCTGTTTAGAGGAATACCAAATTTTAAAGCAATATCCTTTTTTTCACGCCTTTATCCACCTCATGAAGAATTAAATTTTTTTCTTTGATGCTCAAGCACTTTCGCTGTGACATTTTCCAGCTTCAAGGTCATTGATCACCATAAAATGTGTTAAAAGAAAGAATGTTTGAAATGTTTAGAAATATTTTGAGAAAGAGGGAGAAAAAAAAATATTTGATCAGAAGAAAAAATTCGTTAAACAGAGAATGCACTTCGCTATTTGGAGGTTATTTTGCAAAGAAATTCGCAAAATGTTCTTCGTGCCAAGAAAAAATTCTCAAAATAGAGGTTCGTTAAATAGAGGTCCGACATATCAAATGCGTTTCTTATTTATGTAATTATATTTTATGTATTACTAGCTGTTATGCCCGGCGTTGCTCGGGATTAAAATACTTTCATGTTTAATATTTTTGATGTTAAAAACTGCTTTTGTATAAAAAATTACAATACCCCAAATTCTTTTATCGTCTGAAACGTTTTATAATAAAAATGAGATTTTCAATTGAACCAGACGATTTTTAAAACCCGCCGATAGCTAATTTTCTCCATAACTTATTAATATTTGTTGCATAGGTACTTCATATTTTGTTCATAAATCTTGCAGCATAAAAAAGATTTTAACGAATGTTTTCGGACAATTAATTACATAGTAAATTTTTAATTAAGAAAAAGCGTTGAAATAAATATGAATAAAAAATAATAAAATTAGTCTTCATCCAGAATTATTCTAATGTCTGATAGCAAAAGTTCTTCTTATGTATTCTTGTTCTTCACTAATAAAAAATTTTATTCTTGTTCTTCACTAATAAAAAATCTAATTTTTGAAAATTTTTTAAATGAGTGCAACGAATTGAAAGGAAATGAAACTTGTGTCTTGAAAAACTAATTTTTTTAACTTTAAATTTGTGTAAAAATAGTTTTTGTGACATAATACATATTTTCGAAAAATATCACGGAAAATGCCATATCTTGTTTAATTTCCAATTAACTGAAATTTTAATAAGATTGGCGCTTTTAAAAGTTAATGATGATCTATCTCATCCTATATAAAATATATTTATAAAAATAAGCAAAAATTTCAGAAATAAAGGTATATTTGTTCAAAGTCTAACCTTTGCCTAGCAACGGAGTAGCTACAAATTTGTGTTATTTCAAAATCGTCTGCAGGTAATAAATTATTTATTAAATTTTTAAAAATTAGTAAAAATTGAAGGAAAAATTTAACAGATATAAAATTGGTATCATTGAAAATGTAAAATTTTGAACTTTAAGATGGTATAAAAATATTTTTTGTGGAACAAATTGCGTCAAACTTGTTGCGGAAAAACGGTTTCGGTTAATTTCTAATTAACTGATTGCTAATTAACTTTTGCACTTTGAAAAGTTGATAGGTATCTTTCTCTTGTCTTAAATAATAAATATGCAAAATTTGGTTCTAAACGGTGCAGTGGTTTAGGAGGAGCCCGTCATGGTATGGGGGGTGCAAATTGCCTCTTCATTCGAGAGATTTCCCTTCAAATCTGACGTCTATATATAGACGTCAGAATAGATATATATGCGAGAGAAATATTTAACATTGATTGAAAACAAATAAAATAAACATATGTATTATGGCAGGAAATATTTTTTATATACATATTATTTACATATTTCTTTATTCAAAAAACCATGTGCGGAGGCAAAATTTCGTTAAAAAAAGTGCATGTTTAAGATTATGCTGGAAAGAACGATGTTTGAAAGGCTATCTAATCAATTTTTTCAAGCCACTTTTTTCTTTAAACTGTCCATTTTTAGCTAAAAGGTTGCAAGATGGGTTACATCATTCTACGACAACTGGAATTTTCTGAGATTTAAAACACAAATGACTACATTGAGAAAAACACTATATCTTTCTTGACTAAATAATTGATAGAATAAGCATGTATACAAGTGGGGGGAAGCTTTTCTGTGCAATATTTAAAAGAAAAGCGGGAATGTTAAAATTTTGTTATAAAAAGCAAGGATTTTAGAAGTTTTTGAAAAAAAGTTATCTTATCAATTATAAAAGGCTGAAAGTAAATAATTATCATGGGTTTTAAATTTGAATAGTTAATATGAACATGTTTCACGCCACTTTCTTCCTTAAACTGTCCTTTTTTAGCTAAAAGGTTGCGAGATGGGTTATATCATTCTAAGAAAACTAGAATGTTGTGAGATTTAAAACACAAATGACTACACTGAGAAAAACACTATATCTTTCTTGACTAAATAATTATTGGAATAAGCATATATACATGTGGGGAAGCTTTTCTGAATTACATTTCATTGTATAGAGGGCATATTTGAAATTTTGGTGGAAAAAGCAATTTTCTAAAAAACTATCTGAAGATTTGGAAAAGGTCTATCTTATCAGTTTTAAACTTAAAACTTTGGTGGAATGAAGTTATGTTGGAATAAACTGTTGAAGAAATATTCGAAAGTGCATGCCAAGAAGATTTAAATGACTGATTTCTGATTGATGAAAATAATTTTGATTTTTAATCATCTTTGAATTATAAATATTAACATTCAAATTTCTTTCTAACATTTGCATATATATATATGTCCTACTAGAAAATTTTAATGGTAGAAACTGATGAAAAATTAATTTTAGTAGTTCATGCAATTTTAAATAATTTAAATTTACTTTTAGTAATTAATGTACTTATAATTTCCTAATATAGCAGAAACGATAACTGTACGGTGAGCGAAGCGAGCTGTGATCACATAGTGATTCCAAAAGAATCAACGTGATTCTTTGTGGTTGGCGAGCGGAGCGAGCAGGGGGTGTTATATATATACAAAGATTTTACAGCAACTGTGCTAGGACATGCAGTGTCTTCATTGTAGCGAGCGAAGCGAGCAGGGGGCAGAGCCCCCTAGTATAAAAATAAAGCTACTACTAAGAAAAGGCTACGAAAAAAAGCGGGTTAAATGTCTATAGCAAGTTGAAATTTAAAACTACTTTGTTAAGGAAACCATAAATATGAAATAATCATAAACATAAGAGATTCAGATGAAATTTTATTTCCGGCAATCAAGCTGGTCGCCGAAGGCGGCTAGTAATATATAAAGAGATGCTACATTTTTTTTTACAAAATCGTCTGCATTTGATGCTGGCAATCGATGAAACAAAATCAAGATAAATCTTTCTGATCCAACCAGCTTCCATTAATACGGCTAAAAAAAGAATAATATACAAAGAGAAATATATAGAAAAATAATAAATGCAAGAACTAATATATTTAAATATCGGAAGCATAATCTTTCTTCTCGCACGTATAAAGAATAATTCACGAAAATAGGCAAAAAAAGCTAGAATTTACCACTTAAAATTAAATCTAATTTGAATTTTAAAATAATTTTTACGGCGTTAGGCCCCTAAAGTGCTAATCCATCATTGTACCAGATTTGGTCCAGGTTAGTCAAACGGTCTGAACGTGTCTAGAGGAGACAAAAACGAACATACATACATCTCTACTAATAATAAAGGAGAATGTGTGTGTGTGTCTGTCTATGCGTTGGTCCTCTACAGGGCAGACCGCTAGACTTAGAGCTACGAGATTTGGCACAAACATACTTGGAAGGGTGGGAATGTGCACCTCGAAGCCCTATTTTGAAATTTTAATTATTTAAAAATTAAGCGAAATGTCGACGTTTTTCCTTAATAACTTTCGAAAATATTGCGAAGCAAAAATTATTTTTACACCATCTGAAAGTGCAAAAAATTACCTTTCCAATGATATCAATTAAATTTCCATACAATGTATTCTCAAATTTTAATAAATTTTTAAAAATATTTTTGGCATAATTTACAATAATACTTTTCACTGTTGCAACGCAAATCAAACCGTTTTCATTATTTAAACAAATATTTAATTGTGTATTTCTCTTTCATTGTTGTAATTTGAGATAGGATCCTAATACATTTTGCTTTCATATTTAATTTCATCAAGATTTTTGTGAAATCTGTAAACCAAGCTGTAGTATTGCCTGCTACAAGAAATGTGCTTTTTCCTTTTTCGCTTCCTTGGTCGAAGATTGTCCAGTGCCTACGTGCAGGAGGTCAGTTAAAGGTCACTTTCTCACCACATTACGAGCGGGGGAGGCTATAAGGTCACTCTGAAATAGCGCCTGACAACAAGCTTGTCCAATCAGGCGTTGTTGTTTTTTTCTGTGACGCAAGGCCGGAGTGTGAAGAGGGGCCTTGATCCCTAGACTTGAAGGAGGATTATTCGAGAATCGAGACGCGCGGCTAGATGATTTTTTTTGGAAAAAAGAAAAAAGTGGTGCTCATCCTTCGTTCCGGTGCGGACTTTTTGAATTACATCTGCTGAGTTGTTTTGCCCAAAATGAGGAGTATGTGAATGCCCCGTTCGGGTAATGTTCCCCCGTCTGGATTGTAAAGGAGGAGCGGACTAGTATGATGTATAAAGATTCATGAAGGAAGAAACCAAACAGATAAGAATTCTTTAATTTATCAAGATACTTTTTTTACGTATTTCATGGCATCCAATTTTTGCATCCACTTCTCACCCCCTTACATAAGAAAAACAAGAGAGGAACTTAAGGACTATTTTAAAAAGATTTCTCCGACTTTTTGAGTTTCTAGTTTAATGCAATATGTGTTTTTTTTGTTTTTTTTTCGCGAATGTTGATCAACATTTTTAGTTTAAGAAAAGGGGCCAACTAATAATATCCTGATAATATGTAGTCTAGAAATTAAGTTAATGTTGATTATTATTTTTGTGTATTAATATAAATAAATCTTTTAGTTGTCTTTTTCAGGAGTAATTCCTTTTTGCATTCATGTCTGACGTTGTTAACTCTTCCTTTTGTTTTTTATATTTTATGCATGCCATCTTTCCTTTGTTTTTTTATTTTTAGTAAAAAGGATACTTGAAATATATACGGATAAATTAATTTAGCAAAAATGCAATTTTTTAATCTAATGAACTGCATTTTTATATATCTAAGTGTTTATACATTATATTATATAATATCAAGATAACAATTTATGTGTTTAAATATCAAGTTAACAATTTAACAATTATATATATTTAAGGGTTTCAATCCATCAAGTAAACAACTTAACTATTTAGGTATATATGATATTGTATTATGGATAATAACAATTTAACAATTTATATGTTTAAGTAATAAATTCATCAAGTAAACCCCATAACAATTTATGCCTTTATATAACAATTTATAGAGTAAACCATATAACACAAGCTCTCCGAGATATTGCTTTCCTTACATTAAGAAACAAGCTGGAAGCTTATGGTTGCTGTATTTTTATTCTTTTTTCAACATGTTTTAATCCAACTAACACAAAGCTGGCCATAAAATGTGCTGTCTCATTTTATTGCTGAAATCAAATGCATATTTTGCAAGAGGAATAAGAAAGTGAAGATAGTGCCAACAATGTGGAGATAGAGGTTGCAGATATTTGACTCCCTTACATTTATGTAGACAATGAACAGAACAGGTCCAAGGCCACTAATAGAACATGGGTTAAATATCTACCACAATCTGAAGTTTAAAATTACGTTCTTAAGAGAACCATGAATATAAAAAGAAGCAAGATTGAATTGAAATCATATTCCCGGCGAACAAGCTAGTCGCCGAAACCGCAAGTAGTACTAAACCAGCGGGAGTGGCCTCCCCTAAACTTTCTCGTATACTACTCAAAAATTTGTCATGTCCTCTCCCCCTGCGTGGATAAAAAATTTCGAACCTACTGTAACCCAGAATAGGTACAGTTGTTGTAATGGCATCAGGCACGGGGACACGGGGCGGCGTTCTGTAACCCAGAATGCAATGACTATCAGAAGGTTTTTCATTGTAGATTATAGTGATCGTAAAGTATTTAGGTGAAGAATCCTATTCAAAGAGATGCGTATGTATTAAAACTTAGCAACATTTATTTTCTATCACACTCTAGCAAGCTTCGCCAATGTGAGGGCGTGCGCGAGTGGAAAGAAAACAGGAGAAAATGAACTCGTTCACTATCGCTGAATAGCTTGCGCATGCGCAGAGATTACTTCCACTACGCAAGTAAAAAAAAAATTGAATATGCAATTTGAACGCCTTTTTAAAACCGATTGAAACGAAATTTGGGCACAGATCTATAATTAATGTTAGCAACCGTCGTACCAATTTCTATTTATCAAAGCCGTAGGGTTTACGAGTTATAATGTTTGGAAGTGTGCGATATACAGACCGACAGACAGTCAACCCTTTGACGGATTTGGTCCAAAACTGGATACGGCCCTACATTCCTGATGGTAAAACTGTGCACCAAATTTTATCAATTTAGCTATTCAGGGTTTTGAGTTATAATGTTCACATGAACGCGGTCAGACAGACAAACTTCCCGTAGACGGATTTTGTCCAAAATTTGACAGAAGCCAAAGGATCACATACCAAATTTCATCTCCGTAGCTTTAATAGTTTTCAAGTTATCGTGTTCACAGACAAACATCATTCCAAAATTGTGTTTTTCGGACTCTGGAGGTCTAAAACGTGGAAATTCGTCAAAATCTAAAAGTTCGAATTTTTTGACGACTACAATACTTTCTCTTTGTATACTTCGTATACGAGAAAATAAAAATTGTACGGCAACATAATTGATATCATTGAGAAGGTAATTTTTTGCATTTTCAGAAGAAAAAGATTGCTCTTTTGTATATACACACTAGCCACCTTCGGCGACTAGCTTGTTCTTGTTTGTAACTTTATTATTAGTAGGGATAAGCAAGGAAAAGAAAACAAAACAAAAAGGGAACAAGAAGTGGAATTTTCTCTTCAAACCTTCCAGATATTTTTCGTAACTTGTTGATTCCGGTTTCCTCTTACGATTTAAATTTCATTTCCATGCCACGCGACATCTCCTCAAGGTCAGCGACAAAAAAAAAAAACATTTTTTTATTATTGAGATGATTTTTTTATGCTCTTCGTAATTTTTCCAAGTATCTAGTTACGCATTGAAGGTCTATGATGCCCCCACTTGAAAAAAAAAATCACGTGACTCAATCTTGCATAACACAATGCAATTTCCTAAACAATATTTTGGTCATCACATTAAAACAGACTTAAGATAAAGAAAAACAACACATAATTTTTACTTTCTCGTATACGAAGTATGCGAAGAGAAAGTATTGTAACCGTCAAAAAATTCGAACTCGAGATTTTGACGAATCTCCACGTTTTAGACCTCCCTGAGTCCGAAAAACACAATTCTGGAATTATGTCTGTCTGTGTGTCTGTGTGTCTGTGTGTCTGTATGTCTGTGCGTCTGTGAACACAATAACTCGAAAACTATTAGAGCTACGGGGATGAAATTTGGTATGTGGTCTTTAAACATAATTTGTAGGTTTCCATCAAATTTTGGACAAAATCCGTCGACGGGAAGTCTGTCTGTCTGTCTGTCTGTCCGAAATCATGTGAACACAATAGAACTAATAAAACTTGAATAGCTAGATGGATAAAATTTGGTACACAGTTTTATCGTGATGAATGTAGGTCCGTATAAAATTTTGGGCCAAATCCGTCAACGGGCTGACTGTCTGTCGGTCTGTATAATCGCATACTTGTTTAACTCCATACGCATGCGTAGTGGTAGAAATGCCTGTGCAAAGAAGGGACACTCCGAAAACTTGGCAGTGTGCCAAAAACCAATTCTGGTGGAGAGATTTTGTAAGGAAGCAAACATTTAGGGCGTCTCGTTTTACTTGCGTATTGGAAGCAATCTCTGCGCATGCGCAAGCCATTCTCCTGTTTTCGTCTCCGCACGCGGAACTCGCATTGCTAGAGTTTGATAAAAAAAATATTGCGAAGTTTTAATACATACGTATCTTTTTGAATATGATTATTCACCTCAATATTTTACTATCACTATAATCTCCAATGAAAAACCTTCTGATAGTCATTGCATTCTGGGTTACAGTTGATTCGAACTTTTTATCAACGCATGGGGAAGGGAAATGGCAAATGTTTGAAAAGTATACATGAAAGTTTAGGGGAGGCCACTCCCGCTGGTTTTAGTAACTGTTGTCATTAGCTTTGAAAATCTTTTTGGTGTTGTTTACCACATTTCCCTTATGTTGAAGCCAAATCAAACTTAAAATAAAGTGACCATTTATTTTTTCCCTCAAAACGGGACATTTTTTAATTTTTAGGTAATATTATGTAAATTCTAGAATATACATATACAATAAATAATTCAGGTGATTTTGCATTTTTCTGAAAAACACATTTTTTCGTCAGTATATTTGGTGTTGGTTTGAAAAAGGCAGGATTTCTTCAGGTTTGGCAGGATTTCTTAAAATTTACTTTGGTAATCAATACTTCTTTATAAACTGTTACTTGCAACTGTGTCTTCTAGATCGTCCACAACTTATTCATAAGAATAAAGACCCTTTCTACGGGTGCATTAGTGCCAGGCAGACATAGAATATCTATACTTATAAAAGGCAATGTTTGTGTGTGTGTGTGCGTTCTGCGTGTTTGCGTGCGATGTCCAGACGAATCTATCGCACTTACAACCTTGAAATTTGGCACACAGGTAGTCGTAATAGTGACTGAATGCACCTTGAAGCCGAAATTTTAAAATTTAATCTAGAAAATTTTTTATTTAATGTTTTGTGTTGTTTTGGTTGATTTTTCGCACTAATTTCTCAATAGAATAGTTTCGAATAAGTTTACGACAAAAATATATACACCATCGGAAAGAGCATGCGATTTCCGTTCTAATGAAGTTAGTTCTGAAAATTTCTAACTTAATTTACTGAATTTTGAAAACATTTTGAAAAATAGTCACTTTTATGGTAATTTTTAATAAAGATTTCTTTAAATTATCGCATCTGACGTTCTAACACCTCTATAATTTTCATTTTTTTTCAGCCTACAAATGGAACGTTTATGTCGGATTTACAACAAGAACTATTATAATATCTTTTTTCGTTTTTTAAAAATTAATTTTTCCCTGATCGGTTCAAATAGTTTTTTCGTAGCGAGATTTAACAGCGAGAGCTTCTCCGGACCATCCCACAATGCATTGTTGCAACGTGACCTTCTTCGCGGCAGGTGACGTCATTCGCAAAGAAAAATAAGCGGGAATATCAATAATGTGTATTTTTTGTTTTGATTTTGTTTTCAAAACTTTTTCGTGCCATTGTGGGCACTTTTTTCTCCCACTTTTTTGAAGTCTTGATTCCACGGGCAACACCGTGCGCGTACTGCTAGTATTCAATAATTATACGAAGTTAGTATGATTTAAATTATTCGCGTGAAAGTGTTTGAACAGTTCCAGCCAACGACTTTCGCTTAAAATAATGTTAATGTCGCGGTTTAATGAAGTTAGAACTAAGTGCGAAATAGGAGGCTTCTGACCGACTTACATAGGTGTGATACGTACAGCGCATGCTCAGTCATCATAGGAGCATGCGCTTTCTTGTTTCAAATTGTTATCGTACGTTGCTCTCTTTCTGAAAACGGGACTTTTGGGCATCCCGAAGCTGTGCTTGGGGACAACGGGACAGCCTACCGAAAAACGGGGCTGTCCCATTCAAAACGGGACAAATGGTCACATTGACTTAAAATCATTCTTGTTACTCTCTCCTTTACGAAGTGTACAAAGAGAAAGTATTGTAATCGTCAAAAAATTCGAACTCGAGATTTTGACGAATCTCCACGTTTTAGACCTCCCTGAGTCCGAAAAACACAATTTGGGAATTATGTCTGTCTGTGAACACGATAACTCGAAAACTATTAGAGCTACGGGGATGAAATTTGGTATGTGGTCTTTAAACATAATTTGTAGCTTTCTATCATATTTTGGACAAAATCTGTCTACGGGAAGTCTGCCTGTATGTCCGAAGTCATGCGAACACTATAACTCAAAAACTTGAATAGCTAGATGGATAAAATTTGGTACACGGTTTTTTCGTCATGAATGTAGGTCCGTATAAAAGTTTGGGCCAAATCCGTCAAAGGGTTGACTGTATGTCGGTCTGTATAATTTACCATTGAAACCAATGCTTTATCTCCACGCGCATGCGTACTGGAAGCAATCTTCTGTGCACGCGAAAGGAGCGAATTACGTCAGTTTGTCCTTGTGACGGCAAGAGTGAAACCTAGCAGTGTGCGATAGATGCGTTCTAATCGGTACGCATCTCTTTGAATTCTTTACCTAGATATTTTTCAATCACTATAATGAAAAACCTTCTGATAGTCATTGGATTCTGGGTAACAGTAGGTTCGAATTTTGTTTAGCCACGCGGGGGAAGGAGAAACGGCACCTTTTGGGGGAAGCATACGAGAAAGTTTAGGGGAGAACACTCCCGCTGATTTTGCGTAGAAAGAACGAATGCGGCTTTCCTTTTAAAACTAGTCTTTCCTGGAAAACGATAATTGATATGCAAAATATTTTTAACGAAGGGGAAAGCAATCCTCATTGTATCAGCAGTTTCTTAACGATTTTTACACCACGCAGTTTGCCGAAAGACAGTCAGTCTGTCTAAAAACTTTATCGTTTTAATAAAGAATCCAATGTTTTGAAATATTTATCCACCAGATAGTAGTTAGGTTTTCACTTGGTTTAGTAAAGTGATATGGTGCTGATTGATAGCCAGGTCGTTGCGTGGTGAAATGGTGATCCCGCCATTGATCCAAAGTCACCTAAAAGTTTACAATACTAATTTTATTTTAATTTTGAGCCAGAAAAGTAAAACCTGTCTATAACGATATTGTAGGGACCTAGAAAAAATATTGACTTAGACAGGTTGAACATTTGCACATCCATCTAAGTGAGCATTTTTATAATACCTAATTTCATTGCATCATCTTTCAAATACTCCCTGATATAAATTGTACTTTATAATCATTAAATTATTTAGACACTTTTTAAGAGCACGAAAGAGAGAATTTTAATAAAAAAATGTAGTAACATTAAAAGTATGCAAAATATAACATAAGAAAGGTGTAGTTCGGGACGGCACCGTAGATTTTACGTCAAAACGTCGGGATAAAATCATAAAACAAGTGTTTCGTATTAATATGTAATTTAATTATCAATCTCTTTAATACAATATTTACACAGAGTAGTATAATAGTTATAGAATACATAAATTACAAGATGCCACAGAGCATTAGAGTATCTTTATTGAGTATCTATGAATTCTTCTTCTTCTTTTGATTATCAGGGTGCTTCGGGTCACATGAGATTTCAGTGAAATTTTAGTGAATTTTTACTGACTTTTTGTCGAAATCTCAAACAGAAAAGCATTCCTGTTGTTTCTTATTTTGAATCCACTCCGATGAGTGTCGCCTTGATAAAGTTCATCTGGTGGATTCCTTAAACCCCTTCATTGATCATCCGGTGGATTCCTTAAACCTATTCATTGATCATCCGGTGGATTCCTTAAACCTATTCATTGTTCATCTCATGGATTCCTTAAAC
>BGPR01017902.1:0-18221 GCA_013235015.1 Araneus ventricosus | reverse complement strand
TGGATTCCTTAATTCTATTCATTTTTCATCCGGTGGATTCCTTAAATCTATTCATTTTTCATCCGGTGGATTCCTTAAACCTATTCATTGTTCATCCGGTGGATTCCTTAAATCTATTCATTGTTCAATCTTAATTTCTAAAGAATTTCCATTTGGTTTTATGGTGCTTTTATTGCACTACTATCAATCTACGTAACTTTTCACTTTTTAGACGATGGCGGATAACAGAAACTGAAGGTTAAACGACTGATGGTTAATCGAAGTTTCCCTGTATCTATACAATAACGGTATTTGTGTCCCTTTCTTGACTCTGATGAACTGTCCACACCTGCAAGGAGGAACGTGACTTAATCTTAAAAGGAAACCGGGGTAGGAAGTGAAGAATTTCTTCGTTACTCTTCCGCCGGATACTACTATCTTCGCTCGGAATTTTAGAAAGTACCGACTTTGTCATTGATACAAGCATAAGCCGTATGAAAAATTTTTTACTGTGAAAATTCATAGAAGAAATAACAAGAAGAAAGTTTCTTTCAGTAATTTTAAAAAGAAGAATTTTCAAAAATACACTTTTATTGTGTGACTGAAAAGTAAAAATCATTATCATTTAAATTAGTTTTTGCCTTTTAGTCTTTATTTTAAAAATACTTATCTTTACTAATAAATTATCTTTACTAATAATAAAGGAGAATGTGTGTCGGTGTGTGTATGTGTTGACGCTCTACAGGGCAGACCGCTGGGCCTAGAGCTACGAATGTTGGAGCAAACATACTTTGGAGAGTTGGAATGTACACCACGAAGACCTTTTTTCAAATTTTTAATTAATTAAAAATTAAGTAAAATTTCGACGTTTTTCCTTAATAACTTTCGAAAATATTATAGAACAAAAATTATTTTTACACCATATGAAAGTGCAAAAAATTACCTTTCCAATGATATGAATTAAATTTCCGTGCAATGCTTTCTCGAATTTTAATGATAAAAATATTTTTTGGCATAATTTACAATAATACTTTTTATTGTTTAAATAAATATTTCTTTGCGTGCTTCTCTTCCATTGTGGAAAGCATATTTTCATCCAGCTAACATGCTGCTGGATGTGAAATGTGCCACGCCATTTTAAAGTTAAAATCAAATGCATATTTTGCGGGAGGAATAAGAGAGTGAAGTTGATGCCGACATGACGATGTTACATGCCACAGACAGTTACTTCACTCCATTAAGGACGTTCATGCAGACAACGAACAGAACAGGTGCAAGGCTACTGAAAGAACACGGGTTAAATGTCTATCACAATTTGAAATAATTTAAGATTACTTTGTTAAGGGAACCATGAATATCCAATTATACATACGAGATTCAATTGAAATAATATTCTCGTCGAACAAGCTGGTCGCAGAAGGCGGTTAGTTATAAATACTACGGAATCTTGAAATAAATTATTTCTGAGACTCGCTACCAGGTGGCGCCAGGCTTAGAGGGCACCATGGTGACAAAACATTAGTGCGTTTATATCACTTTTTAAAGTGAAATGTTACACCATGCCCCGGGCACCATTTTCACCTGCTAAACCACTGATGACGAATGGGGCGAAAAAATAACTTTATGCCCCAGGCGCCAATTACCATCGCTACGCCACTGCGTCACTCGTATGTAATCATAATGTAACTAAATCATTCGATCAATTGATAAAGTTCTAAAGGTATTAAAATTCTATGCTGTCATCGGAAACACACAGCTGTACAAAATTTCAAAACTCTAGTACCTCGGGAAGTGCGTGGAAAACGGCAAAGCCCTCCTCACAAGCATAAAACAAATCACAATGAAGGAAACTGTGTAAAAATCGGATGTTACATGTAAAAGTTAAACCTAAAAGAATTTCTGCTGTAAGCAGATAAATAAATATGTTTGGTGTGTTGAATGTGGTAATGAATGATGGAATTATAACAAAATAGATTTATTTACATTCAATACAATCAACACTCAATTACAAATTATATCGAGATGATAATCACTATTATAGTATCGTTCTTGAATACGAATGTTCTTTGTATTCGTCAGATATGGAATTCTGGGATGGCAGAAGACATGTCAGAACACATTCTTACTATCCAATGAAACACAGTCAGACTGTTCTTACAGCCAATAAGATACAAGGAATTAGAACAACTGATATTCTGATAGCTTACGCCACATATGAATATAACAAAAAATATTAAAAACGTTTGAATACTATATTTTTAAACATCAGCTCGTAACATTGCTAGTAATAAAAACTGGAAAATATTTAAAGGGAAAAAAGACTTTAAAAATTTCAAATTCTTTTTTTAATTCATTGGATGAATCATATGCATGCACATAAATTTTAATTCTAACGGTAATAATACGTTTCTTACGAGTAGATGTGACGAATTATTGCCAAATAGTTTTCAGGGAAAAAAGTATTGCTCATAAAACATATGAATACAATGGCTATTAATATCAACCCAGATGAATTCTGGGAGATTTCCAGCTTTCTAACAGCAAATAAATGATTGCGTGGGTGAAATGTTAATGATTGAATAAACTTTTGACACACGCAATAGTGTGACATTATTTATTTCAGTACAATTAATTCACTATAATTTCTTTTTTACAAAAATATGGCTCGTTATACTCAAAAATATGCTCGATATTTTGCTGACAGACGAATTTTGTAAAAACTGATGCCTGTGGCAGACGATTTTTTTGAGAGTAGGGTTGCCATAATTTCCAAGCATAAATACTTGTCGTTTAAGTGTCAAATAAATAAAACATGAAAAAAGTGATTAGGTAATGATTTATTTTACTCTGATTAAAAAA
This sequence comes from Araneus ventricosus, assembly GCA_013235015.1. Classification (NCBI taxonomy): domain Eukaryota; kingdom Metazoa; phylum Arthropoda; class Arachnida; order Araneae; family Araneidae; genus Araneus; species Araneus ventricosus. The sequence continues at coordinate 15,383 of BGPR01017902.1, read as the reverse complement.
TCAATAAAATTTAAGCAATTTGATAAATGAAAGCGTAGAATAATAAACAAGTAATATAAAAAAAATTTTTAAAGTCTTCCTACTTAGGTCAACAAAGAAAAATTATATTTTAGAAATTTTTTTCTCCCATATAAAACTAAAATTAATTAATTAAATTTAATTAATGAATTAATATTTGATAAAACTGTATTAACATCAAGTGTCATCCACTACAAGCTTAAAAAAATGTATTTGATCTTGAGTGGATGAATAAAAAGTATTTTATTAACGACTGAAAATTTGAACAAGATATATATAGGGAGAGTGAGAACTAATAGTAGGAATTGAAAAAGATGTAAGACAATCTTTTTTTAGTTCAATTATATTTTAAAGTTGATTTTAGTTTCTTAATTATATCATTTTCTTGTTCACATAATTATAAAATTGGTCGCAAGTCATTTTAAAATTATAATGACAAATCAAAATTGCGTCATTTGTCTCAACTGACAACCTGTTTCTTTCGTCCGACCCTTGAGTTGACATTAGGGATTTGAGTCCCCATTTGCATTGTGGGATGGAATGGCGAATACATATTGGCAGAGCTTTATTAGACGTGACTTCTGATCGATGTACTTTGTATTTGCAAAAATCTTCAGTCATTTCTCTTCCATTCTTAATTTCATAGTTATTGCGCAGTTTGGGTTTTTATCATTTCTCTATAAATAATCTTTTAGATATACATACTGTTTGAATAGAATCTCAGTTTTTAACTCCATGTTTCTGATTTGCAAATAATACGTTCTATTTCTTTCCGGTATCTTACGCAGTGTTTAGGGAGAAAACGGGACAAAAACGGGACATATAGTAATACTAGCTGCATGGCCCGGCGTTGCACGGGCAATCTTGAATAATGGGATATTCCCGGGCGGAGATAAGTGAGATCACGTGAGGCCTTGGGATCCATATTTTTTCATATGCCCGGCTCCGTTTTTTTTTTCAACAAATATTGTCACTTACTTTCCCCAACAAATGTAAATATTCTTTCAAATCTAGTTTTTTTATTACTAATTTTCATATGCCCGCCTCCGGTTTATTTTTTTACACATATTGTCGCTAACGTAAACGTTACGTTCCCCCCGAAACGTAAAAAAATCCTTTGAATCCTATATTGTTTAATTAAAATTTTTAAATCCAACCATTTAATTACCTTACAGTTAATAACCCAGCGTTTCTCGGAATCCGCATTTTTTAATATGCCCGCGTCTGCTTTTTTCCCTACAAATATTGTCACTAAGCTACCCCAACAAACGTAAACCTGTTTTGAATCCTCTCTTGTTGGATTAAAACTTTCAGTTCTAGCCTTTTTACTACCTTAAAGCAGTTTGGTTTGAATGAAAACGCGAGAATTATTATGCTTATAAATTAAAACAGATTAGCATGATATTTGTTTTGCAAAAGAAAAAATAAAACGAAATAAAAAACAGAAACGGTAAACGATTTAATAGTACACCAAACTGAGAAAATAAACACCAGAAACATATATTTTCGTCTTGCTCGTATTTGAATAATAATGAGAAAAAAAAAAAAACAGAAGCTCGCTCAAAAAGAAATACCAACTTCCATTAAATAAATAAAAAAAATGCAACACCGGATGTGAAAACTAATAATAGGGAAATAAAAAAAGAATCCGCCGTGAATGAATTTACCATGCTGCCAATAGATGGAAGCACGTCAATTCATTCATTCTAACGTTTATAATTAATATCTTTTTAACTAATTACAATTTCGGAATTTAAATAGTCGAAATGGATTCCTTTGATTATTTTCCATCTTTTGGTACTTACGGCTAGTTTCAGGTTTCAGTGGTTTGTGAGAAGATAGAAGGACATAGATACGTGTGTTGACGTTCGAATTTTGATATATAAGATGAGACAGAGTAGTGAAATACGGTGACAGTCCCGTATATACGGGGCGTATGGTAACCCTACCTAACAGGGAAAGAGAAAGAACACAAAGAAGTCAAACAATGACGCAAACGATACAACGATGCAGACAAGAGTGTATGGGTATCAAAAACACATTATTCGACATCTTCTATTAATAAAGTTTTTATACAGTAAAGCATCGTTTTCACATCTTTCAAGCGGCTGACGTAAAACTACGTACAAACGAAAAGTCGTGTGATCGAAATTTTACTAAACAGCTTTGATTATTATGAATTAAGTGTTACTAATGCAAAGTCATTTAAAAGTATTAATTTTAAAGATTTTTAAGACAATACTAGTATAATACTACTACATAGTGTGGAAATTAATAATTAAATTTTAAAATTAAACATTTGTCATAAATGTGAGGAAAATCAGACCTTTATTGTATATCCTGAGCAGCATTCATTTAGTTTTTATACGATTTACTTATGTGTATGCATGTAGGCGTTTAATTAAGAAAATCTTAAGTCGTCGTCTTATTTGCTGATTGTCTGTGAATATTAAGTACAGAATTATGAATCGAATTAGGTTCATCGAATGTTTTTTCACTATTCATATTCTCTGTGAATATTAAGCACAGAATTATGAATCGAATTAAGTTCATTGAATGTTTTTAGCTATTCATATTCTCTGTGAATATTAAGTACAGAATTATGAATCGAATTAAGTTCATCTAATGTTTTTTTCACTATTCATATTGTCTGTGGATATTAAGTACTTCAATGGAATATTAAGTACTTCAATGTAAGTTTTTCAATGGAATCCATTGCGTCTTTATAAGAAGGTACAAAAAAAAAAAAAGAAAGAAAGAAAAAACATGAAAACGATTTTTTCCTGTAACTTATGTTTTTCGGACTCAGGGAGGTCTAAAGCGTGGAGATTCGTCAAAATCTCGAGTTCGAATTTTTTGACAATTACAATACTTTCCCTTTGTATACTTCGTACGCTAGAAAGTAAAAATACCACACACAAGAAAAAGGCACAAACAAACAAAAGAATAAATCTTTATTGAACTTTAAACAATGACATAAGAGTATTCTCGATATGCTGTACAGAACAGAAGCATATAAGAACCTTTTAGTCCAATGACTTAGGCAAAGGCGGAGAGCAGTCGATTATGCTATATATATAAGAAACTGGGAATTCCATGGTTAAAGCAGGTTGTCAGTGATTGAGAATTACCTGAATTAGCTCGATAAATGTGGATGCTATAATGCAATCTGAACAATACAACTTTAAGTCAGTAATTCCCAAACCTTTTTCGATTCTCAGCGCTCTTTCTGAATGTAGATTTTTCCAAGGGGTCCCATATAAAACTCCAACAAGTAAGTGAAAAATAGTTAGAATTTTCTGTAGGTTACGTAAAAATAAGAGTTTAAGACATAAGAATTTATAGAACAAATTTTAACTTTTAAAGGCCGAGTGTGGCCTTTGAGCAACATACTCAATTCTGTCTTCTAAAATCTTGAGAAAAAGACTGAAGCTCTAATGCCTCTTGTTGCCAATAGGGTACAAACTGAAAATTATATTAAATCAATTTACAACATGCAGATGGCAGCCTGGATGCCGATGAAGAAATAAAAATTAATTGATGTTTTTCACTGGTGGCTGCATCTTTTTAGCTTTGTTTCTACGCTTGAGAATAACATATTTTATTCTACAATGTTGATGGAAATTCCTTATTAATATTATTAGTTATTAAAATTCATCTGTTTTTATAGAATTTCATCAAGGAAATTTTTTCCTGAAATAAAGCCTAGTGTTGTCAGTTGGTAAAAAAACTGTTTTTTAGCCATAAACCCTAGTTAAAACAAAATAGGAATTTTAAAGTATTTTTCTCATGTTTTATTCAAGAAATGAGAGGCAAAAAACATTTTAAAATGAATTTTTTAAAATTAAACTGGGCTTTTAAGGGTTAATAAATATAATAATCAGTGGGATGGATGAGCCTGAAGATCAATACATATTTTCACAAATCGGGTGATTAAATTGGACACAGGCACCCTCATTTCCTTTTACACAATGATTTTCGCGGGATACTTTGATTTTATGACAGCAACTGCCTTAAACGCAGTGTCGCACACATAAGAAGTGTTGCATCTCTATGTACTATATATTATAATCTTTGTTTTAGTGAAATTTAATGCAGCATCAATTGCAGACGATTTTGTCAAGTTGTAACATCTCTCTCTATATTATTATTTCCTATTATTTTTAAATTTAGTTTTCTCCTAGAACGGCAACAACCAAAAAAAAAAAGATAATTGTTAAAAATATTATATAACTAAAAAAAAATTGGTTGAAATAAAAGTTTTTTTTAAGGTGAATATAATTTTTTTTGGTCGATTGTCCTGCAAAAGCAGCAAATGGAATTTAAATTCTTGGAACTATTCTATTCACGCATTCTGTTAAGAAGTAGCAAATACAACAGACTCTCAGAAATCCGGCACTGCACCAGTCTGGCCCCTTTTACAATCCGACGAATAGGGCGACTTCAACAGGAATTTGAATTACATTTTGTATATTTATTATATATAACACAATTTTCTGATCATTTGGTACATTTTGTGCAATAAACACAGGTGTGGTTATTAAAATACGTGTTTTTCTTTTAATGAACTTCTAATCCGACAGTCCTCTGGTCTCATATTTGCCGTATTATTGAGAGTCTACTGAAGAATTAAATTTCGTTTCTTATACAGGGTGCCAACAATTTTCGTGGTCCAATAGCTAATTTCTAAACCGTTAGAGATAGACATATAGTTCCAGTTGGAAAAATGCTTTAAATGAAGTGGAAAATTATAATATATGTTTCGTGAGTGAATAAATATATTACTGAAAAAGCTACGAATTCTAACTTTTTATACGCCCCCGGTCCTATCAGTCATATTTACTAAAATATTCTTGACACTCTAACATTTTAAACAAAAAAGTCCCACTCTTCTGCGACTAAAACTGACCGAGTTATGGAGCTTTGAATATCGACGACTTAGACCACTTTACTCCATTTTAATAACCGTCTCGAAGACGATCCACCAACCAATGCGCAGCTCTTGCTCGCCGAGGCCGCTGATTGGTTAAAAATCATGAAATTCGAAGCCCCATAATTCGCTCAGGTTGTCGCAGAAGAGTGGGACTTTTTTGTTTAAAATGTTAGAGTGTCGAGAACATTTTACTAAATATGACTGATAGGTCCGGGGGGCCGTATTAAAAGTTAGATTTCGTTACTTTTTCAGAAATATATTTATTGACTCAAAATACATATATTGTAATTCTTCCCTTCATTTAAAGCGTTTTTCCAATTGGAACTATATGTCTATCTCTAACGGTTTAGAACTTAGCTATTGGACCACGATAAATGTGGACACCGTGTATTGCCACTCTCTAACGAAGAAATCAAGTTGTCCAAAGCGCCAAGCACACACGTTGGGAACCACTGTTTTAAGCTATAACATGTCTTCATTAAATGATACTGAAACAATGGAACATTTGATCATTATTCTAATTGAAAAAAAAACCCCTCAGTTAGAATTCCTTAAAAAGATAAAGCATAAAATTCAATAATAATGATAATCATTTCACACAAGTCTTGAATAAAATGGATTTATTTTTTTAATGAAATAAAACTTCTGGAGGGAAATGCTTTTGTCCATGTTTAACAAAAGCAAAGCGATAAAAAGTCGGCTATCTGTTTCATGCAGGGTAAAGAAATGAAAAATATGTTCTGCCTGTTTCATATTGTTCATTGTTTTACTTCAAAGAGAGGAACATTTTTATTATTTCATTTTTGGACGAGCTCAGATTTTGATTTTTGTCGGAAAAGCAGATAGTTTTGCGTTATAAGTGTTGCTGACAGAAATCTGTAAGGCGGTTCACTTTTACAAAAATAAAATAACGATGGGAATACGATAATTGGAACAGTAAGTAATCGATACAACCGTTGCATGCATTTTAACAAGTAAAACCGTTATTATTTTTCATTGTGTGTGTGTGTGTGTGTGTGTGTGTTGTGTAAAAAGTGGAAATAAGATATTTTAAAAACTTTCTAACAATGGCTTTTAATTTACATTTAAGAAAAGGGATTAAATATTTCAAAAATATCATTTTATTAGTAGATATCAGCATGGAATATTTCAAAATTCACGCTTACTATTTTGACGTAGATTTACTCCGTAGTGGTCTAATGGTGTTTCGGGAAAGGAAACAATTATGACGCTTTTCGTGGTAAAGTTAAACGCTTATAGCTCCGCAACCAAATAACACAGAGAGTTGGTTTTAGTTTCATTTAACAGAGAAAAGTAAACATTGAAGATTGCAAAAAGAATTTTAGAATTTGGAAGTACGGTTTAGTCACAGTCGAGTTGCAAAGTTGGTGAAAATCACGAAGAACTTTGATGACGTCACAGCGACCGATGCGCGCGCACGCATCGGTTGTGAGCGGTATATTAACTGGATTTTAACAGATTAATAATTAATTCATTCTGATTAATTCATTTAACAGAGAAAGGTCATAGGTCAAAGTCACAAGGAGCTACTTTAGTCACAGTTGAGTAATCGATTAATTAACTGTCCTTAATTAATTATTGTTAACAATTGTTGATTTAATTGAGCTGTCCTTTCTATCTATTTAATTGAGTTGAGTTGGTTTTAGTTTCATTTAACAGAGAAAAGTCATAGGTCAAAGTCACAAGGAGCTACTTTAGTCACAGTTGAGTAATCGATTAATTAACTGTCCTTAATTAATTATTGTTAACAATTGTTGATTTAATTGAGCTGTCCTTTCCATCGATTTAATTGAGTTGTGTTGGTTTTAGTTTCATTTAACAGAGAAAGGTCATAAGTCAAAGTCACATAGAGCTACTTTAGTGAAAGAAAATCACAGTTGAGTAAGGTAAGTAAGTCTACGCCCCTCAATCCCAGCGGCCGTTTCGAAGAGACAGCCTCCGTCAATTTTTTTTTTTTCAAAAATCAAAATTGTAGACTCGAGTAGAAGATGAACTTTTTAATTTTGGATTCGATTGACTATTATTAACAAATTTTACGAATTCTAAATGTAAATATATTAAGGCATTTCGAAGAGCGTTTGTCATTTTCTTAATTGCAAGCCATGCACTTATTTTTTTAAATTTTTCATTCTTACTTTATTTTTTTACCAAGATATTACAATGGAAGCACAGAAAAGCCGGTTCCTCCTTAGAACTTTCATACTTGGCGATCTCGTGCAGTTAAAATTTAAAAAAAGAAAATCAAATCTGGATTGGGATGAAACAAATGATTCTTTGCTCTGGTCTCAGATTAGAAATCAGAATTTATGTTGCATGTATTTCACAGCACGTATGTGTCACGGTAAATATCTCAGAATGGAACCTAAATTATAAATTTACACCGATTAGATGTGCCCCTTCTAGAAGACAAAAAAATATCATTAGTGGCCTTCTTAATAATCTCTTATCTCCAAACTAGTTCTGCAGACTTCACTTTGGTTCATATTTTGTACTCTTTGTTTTAATACAGAAAATATGCTATTTACAATACAAGAAATATTAAGTATGAGGCTTGAAAACCTAGAAACATCTTCAGTGTCTGAAGCAAAATAAAATCATGTGAGATAGGCAGTGGCGAATCTAGGATTCGGGTCGGGGGCTGAGGTCATAAAAAGTTTGTATTATGACCTCAGCCTGTGACGAATGGGAAACCTCAAGGCTAAAGTAAACCAAAATTTTTTAACTTTACTGTCTTTTCTCACCTGACAATAAGAATCATAAAAAACAATACAATACTTTCGATAATTTGATAAAAATTGCAATGAAATAACTAGCCAAAACATGTCTCTGACCGCGTCAAAACTACAAGTACAAGTGGAATGACTACAAAAGTAAGAAAATTTTCGAGCCTGTCAAGCCAGAAAGTAATGTTGAAACGTTATTATTTTTAAAAAAGAGGGAAATTAAGAAAAAACAGTTGTAATGATGTTAAATAAATTCAAGAATTCTGGCTTGGCTATGGGGGGGGGGGGGCTGTAGCCCGGTAGCTCCCTCCCTGGATTCGCCACTGGAGATAGGTTAACCAAGAGAAGTCAACATTTTGCTGTGACGGATTTGATAAATATTTTAATATTTATTTTAGATTTATATCAATAAATCATTCGAAAGAATTTCAGTTTCGGAACTAAAAATCGTTCCTAGTTCTTCCATCAAGTAACACTTTGAGGAACACACAGCGAAACAATCAGTTTATGAAATTTTTATCTTTTGTATCACTACATAAATTGCATTATCATACTAGACAGAAATTTCAAACTTTACCTAGGAAGAAGTAATTATGCTAGCAACCATTTGAAGTTCGTACACATAACCACCTTCTTGCGGTGAAGCTCTAGCAGCCCGTGATGGAAACTTTAGTTTAGGAAGACATAAATTATCATTAATAATTATATATTCAAGAGTATATTCACTTAATATATACATTCAGATAGTTTCATATCTCAATATTTATATATACAAAAATATATACGACAGTGTAAGGACAAAACAAGAGAAAATTATCTTTTTTTTACATAGTTTCTAAAAGAAATAATGCGATCCTAACTCTAATACAGGACCGCAGAAACACGCTGCCAAAAACAGTATTGCACATAAGAAAGAAAATACATGGTGAGTATAAATCTTCAACGCTTGCTTTTTTTATAAAATTGGGATATATCGTAGTACATTCGTTCCGGCTCCTCCTTTCGCAGAGTTCTGAAGGCCATGTCGTCCCGAACCACATCGGGATTCCTCCTGGCGTGACACAGGGGTTGGGGAACGTTAGAGGGGACCACGTTCAGGTAGTCGGTGAATACTTTTTGGGGCGGAGGGGGCCTCAGAGGTATGCCAAAGGGAGGCTGGGGGTCCATGATCTTGTTCTTCTTCCCAAAGTAATGCTTCCTGTACGACAGATCATCCAGTTCCACGTCTGGATAGTCCTTGAACAGAATATCTTTGCCCACAGACACCGAGGGAGTGAAGTGGGTGGAACACAGCATGTACGTGATTGTGTTGTCGGCTGGATTGAAACTGGCACTGGACACCGGTTTGTGTAGTTTCCGCAAAGCCATGTCGTCTGCTATCCTGTCGGGCAGGCCCGACCTTCTCAGGGGTGGAGCCCGGTAAGGGGTTTCGTAAGGATTGTGGAAGACGGGGCTCATTACTTCGTAGAGCGTATCGCTGTTGCTTCGCATCAGCCGGTGGCCGACCCTCTCCTGGTGGGGCGTGGGCAAATCCCGTCTCTCCGCACGATCCAGGAGGTCTCTGTCGTTGAGGTTGCACTTTTTGTACATGTCTTCCAGTTCGCGAATTTCGCTTTCCGTCGTTTTGCTCGACTTGCGACGCTCGTCAATGTCCAGTTCGTTGTTGCTGGACGACACGGATGGCGACTCCGAAGCGGAGTTGGAAGCAGTCACGCTCATGGGGGATTCGGGTCCCGGACTCTTTTCAGAGCGATCCCGATCCGGGGACGACGTTCCGTCACTGCTGTCGCTCTTCTCGGGCGACTCGATGATGATGACGCAGGGCCTTGTGTAATTCGGGGCGGACTTCTGAGACTTGCGTCTGTGCGGTTTCAGCGGAGGCACGCCGTTCTCCTCATGATAAGCGTACGGAATTCTGTTCTCCAAACTGTTCTGAGGACAGCTTTGTTCTCTGAAATTATCAAGGCGTTTCCTGGTCGCCATTGTGTGTTCTGCGTCTGTAGGCTCACCGACAATGCCGAGTTTTCCATACCGTATTTGACCGAACTGATGGTCATTATTATCGAAATCATCCCCAACGTATGACATAGCCTTGCCGCCGTTGGGAATTCTGTTCCTGTCGTTCGGCATTACATGAGAATGCTGCGAAACAGAACGTGCGCCGGGTGAGATTCGACCGGAATCGTACCTGTTGAGAGGGTGCAGATGGCCCCTGGATTCGGGATACGTCACCTTCGGGCATAAGCATCTTGGGTGTCCATCATTCCGAAAGGCTTCCCCCCGAAACGAAACCGGTTCTGCCTCCAGACTGGGACTGGATGTAATAGACTGAGAACTCAGTCCTGAATCTAACGGAGAAGGAGGAGAAAGGAATTGTCCGTGGGGCGAAACCCAGTGCCACTTCCCTTGACGAGATTCAGGACGATAAAAGGTATGAGGACTCAAATCGCGTTCTGGGGATTCTATGAAATAATTATCAGGGTGCAGGAGTCTGTTATCGTAATTGGTGAATTCTGCCTCGTGCAAAGTCCTTTGGGGTCCATGGCCTACAAAAGTTTGATGCGGGACGTGGCTGTTGTTGGGTTCGGCGTACGAAAACCTTTTGCGCAGTCTGTCTCTATGTTGCGGCCTCGATCTCTGAAGACAGCGATTGTCATAAGCCAGCATTTCACCAAATGAAGACACGGAGTCATTATCGAAGACGTTCGCTTCGTACCCTGCCAATCGATTGTTTGCGCTGGAGTTGCGACAAGAATTATCGAAGTGTTGAACTGAAGAGTGGGGGCTCTCGATGAGTTGGCTTCCATACAGCAGAGGTCTCTGCTTCAGAGTCATGCCGTCTCTTTCTACAGGATGGACGAACTTCGGAGAGAGAGTCGGTTCAGACGTGGCCAGGCTTCTTATCCTGTCCCCATTGGTCAGGTGGCTCCTACGCAAATTGTTCTTAGGTTCCTCATACAACACGTAAGCTGACTTTCTCTGCTTAGGTCCGTACCCGACAGCAGGATAGTGGAAGTCTTCTTGGTAATAAGCAGCTAATCGGGCCATTGCTCAGGGGACCATGACAACTAAGGCAGAATCTGAAATGAAGAGGAACAAATGCTTAAAACCGTGATAGAAGCAAATTTCTAAAAGATTATACTCTAAAAAAGCATCACAATTCTAAATTCTGTGTCCTGATTTTATTTATTTCTAGCTGTTAGGTCGTTTCGTTGATTCGATTTTTTAAATCTATTTAAAGAAAATGCACACCGCAGAAATTCCAATTGCAATGTTGCATGATACAAAATGAACATCGATAAAAAAAGAATAAAAGTTGTAGACACTAAATTACGGTAAAACCTGTTTAAAACGGACACTGTAAGAAACGGAATCCCGTCTTAAGCGGAAAAAATATTTGGTCCCATCGGAAATCCTCATATAGTAATGAGCCCTGTATGAAACGGAATCCTTTCTAAAACGGAAAATTTTTTCTAGTCCCTTTAGATTCCGTTTAGTACACGCTTTACTGTATTAAAACATTAAAAGCCAAATTACGAATTTAATGAATCTTAAAAACATCAAGATTTAAAAAATTGCAAACAAATTTAGAAGTTGTTGTCCTAAAAACAGTAAAGAACATATTAAAGTATCAAGATCTACAGAAAACTTGCTAATTTTTTGAAAAAATTGTGTAAAGAAAAGCTATTAATGTAAATAAATTTACAAACATATTTACAAATAAACTCTTGTTTCTAAAAGTTCTGGCCTATACAGCAAAATGAATACAGTTAAGTATGTCAACGCAATCAATCACATGTTAGATGATTTTTTTAGTTTATCAAACTCTTACAAGTTGATGAAGTTGAGGGTGCAGATAATAATGCAGTAAAATATTAAATTTGACACAGAAACATTCTCTTGAGAGAGGACGAGTTTGCTAAAATTTAGAATTTATTCCGAAACGGAAATTTAACAATATAAAATGTTGTATTTTTAATAAATGAAACAGTCAACTTTTCGAGACGCTATTATGAAAATTTAGCCGCTGTTGCATAAGATTTCATTCTTGAAATTTAGAAATAATTATATTATGTTATTATGGTGCACTAGGATATAAATTTTTAAATATCTATTATGAATAGAGAGTGTATAATTAAAAAATCAGATAAAATTGCTACGAAGACTGAAAGCACGAAATGCCATCAATTCAAGTAATGTCAAGTATCTGACTGCACGTTGTCTTCAACTGTTCCGTGACGTCACGTTATGTTTCCTCTTGCAAGATGTCCAATGGATTTCGAAATGAAATTACCGCCGCGCATTTTACATATACTATGTGACATGAATTTATTCCATAACCGTCAGTATACAGGAAAGATACTTAATCAGTCATTGAGCTTATAGTTATTCATGAATGAAGCACTTTCAATCACATCTTTAGTAAAACAGCCATAACTTATTGTTGATAAGGAAGCGCATAAAAAATTCAAGAATAGTTCTAAACTAACTATTTTTTATTCATAGGCCAAAAAGAAAGGGATCAAATAAACGAGTATCTATTACATAAAAATAAAGCTACCAAGTCTGCTATCTAAAAAATTGCGCATAAAAGAATAAATGCTGATTATTTTATCAGGGGCAGAAACTGGAGTAATTCTATAAGTGGCTTGGCTTCAATAGTTTTATTATCACTGTTCGGGTTGGAGTTGAAGGAAAATTTAAAAGCAGGAAGGAGTGGGGAAACTTTTTAGAACTGTTGCCCAATAGAAAATGGCCAAGTGATCCTTTTATCGCTATCAGAAAAGTCAAATTTAGATAAAATGCTTTTTGAATGGACATTTCCTCTTTAGCGATTATTCAGAATTCGCAAATGGTGGAAAACTTAGAACAATAGATCCTGCCTTTTTTCACTTGTACAAGCATTTCTTTTTTTATTTTGCCCCATTCCAGAACTCTTTTATTTTAAAAACAAGAAAATAATTTGCCTTTAAATATTAATTGTTCGTAAACAATGACACTTGTTCAGTACCCATATTAGTGGAAAACAATGTAAGCATACTAAAACTGAGATCTATGATATTGGGGTTTAACTTTACAACATTCAAAATACATATATAACGAGAATTTCGTGTTCAAAATCGATAATCTTCACCTGGTATTTAAAATCCATTTAATTTATTTCTAAATAATTGCATTTATTAGTTATTATCTATGGAACTTGATATATTAACACTGATAACTAACGGACTCAAATACTTTTCATAGGGATTAATTTAGTGTATTCGTCAGCTCCTTACCATCACACTCGAAACAGTCAAAATACAGTTTTTGAAATCTCGGCTTGCAATAAGCATGTTGTGGTACTTGTTATTTTATTTATTTATTTGCTTTTTTTAATACAGAATATAAAATTTAAGTATTTGGAAATGGCGCGAGGCATTTGAGTTGGTTTTCGCTTTGAACAGTTCTTATTTTTCACTTCAGTTAGTCACAAGGAAATAAAGAAGTTTTCTTCACATTAAAATTTAAAAAAAAAATCGACTGGAAGTTGTTTAATATTTCCCCCATAGTTAATTTTCTTTTTGTATCTTATCTTAAATAGTTATAATAAAAACGAAGAAAATGCTTATAGCTCAATATAATGCTTCACATTTGCACTTAATTTCTGTGCTCGGCAAATAATTTATTTATACATTTGTAAATAATTTATAATATTTTTGAAAATTGGTAGCATTAGTATTATAAACCTGATATATAGAGGCTGCGGATCATGGAATGAGAATTGTTTGCAATAATGTACTAACAATTAAAAGCATACCTATGCTCAATTGCCATTTCTTCATAAAACTCACTACTACAAAAGAGGAGACAAAAGGAATTTAAAATTCCGCTGAGACACATGATACACGTTTAAACAATTTCCCAAGAGCGGCAGGTTGTTTGATATGAAATCATCCGTCAGATGGCGACACTACTCGTTTTTTAAAAAAGAGGACTATTTATTGTTATTTGGAACAAGTTGATACACCCGGCGTTGCTCGGGATGAAAATATTTAATTAAAATGTCCCGAAACCTTTCTTTCGTTTCAGTATTTATGAGTGAAAATTGCTTAAAACAACATTACAGTTAACACAAACACTTTTATATTAAGTATTATAAAGCACAAAATTTTCTGATCGTCTGCAACTTTAGTTTTAATTAAAAAGAGAATATTAAATGCACCAAACGATTTTTAAGTCTCGAAAAATTACAGACGACAACTACCAAAAGACTTTTAAAAAACTGCCGGAACCTAATTTTTTCCATAAGTTATAAATAACTTTTAAAGAATGAAACAAAATTTAATTAAGCATTGCGAATAACAGTAGCAAATAGATAAAAAGTATTTAAAACATCAATAATACTTTCGTTAAATAAGAATGGCAACACTAAAGGCAAAATAATCCTTTCTTTCTGTTTTAGTTAATAAAAAAACTATTTAATGAACAGTCACGAAACCTTTACTAAAACCTTCTTTATACTTCACAGATTTCGTGAGCAAAATCTGAAGAAATTCTATTGAGTAATTGGGATTTCTGTAGCGTGCAAACTATTTATGCATTTCACTTCTGTTTGTCTAGATTTTAAGAAATAGACGGAAAGCTTGCCACCGATGTTGTTCTTTTCCTGGAGAAAAATAAATTTGAACAATTTCACGAATTAAAATAATCCACAGTTCGTAAAGTTCTTAATCCGATTAGTCAAATAACGAGAAAATAGTTAGATGGAAGCAATAAGAATAACAATAAAGTAAATGAACCAAATCTCTTGTAATCTATTGAAGCCTACAATAGTAGATTGTAATCAAAAGGCTTCTTATTAGAAAATCTTTTGCAATTGAACCAATATGTTTCCAAACAAATTAATGCTTTTTTATTTTCTTATTAGTGCTTCTCATACGAAGGTGGCATCATTTGCTCGATTTATTGACTCTTAAATGTATGTTCAGGGGAAAAAGAACTCGCCTGTAATGTTATAAACATTTTTGTTTGAACTTAAATCAGAGAAAAAAATTAGTTCCCGCACTGAATTTCAGACCAAATGAGAAAACTAGCGGAAGTGGCCTCCCCGAAACTTTCTCCCATACGACCAGTAATGTGGGGTGGGTAAACACACAGTGGGTAGGTAAATATTCTTGGGGTATTTACCCAAGGCCTGGTTATTTTGAGAAAAAAAATTATGGATGGTGATTTACAATGAAACATATAAAATTCATGAATTCCCCAAAACTTAATATTTTGCAAAACAAATTGCGTATGTTCTCAATTTTTACGCGCGCTGAGGTACCAGAACTTTATTTAACGTTTTTGAGTACGAAATCTTACTACAGATATCACGCAAGATTTCACCATACCTTCCATCTGGAGAATGTCAGAACGGAGTTTCGGTTCAGGGGGTTGCCATAATTTCAGAAGCGCGTGACTGCGGCTCGCTACAATTTCCTTCGTAGACTGCCAAGGTCAAACGCCAACCATACTAACTTAAGTGAAATAAGCGAAACGCCCGCTAACACAAAGTCGCAATGTGCATTTTGAACCAAATATGAAATTTGAACACCTGTTTGACGGATTTGGCCCAAAATTTTATACGGATCTACATTCATGACGATAAAACTCTGTATCAAATTTTATCCATCTAGCTATTCAAGTTTTTGAGTTATAATGTT
>BGPR01017901.1:0-31731 GCA_013235015.1 Araneus ventricosus | reverse complement strand
CAAAAAAAAAAAAAAAAAATCGGCTCAAAGAGAAACAAAACATCAAAAGACAAAAAAAAAGAGAAAAAAAAATACAAGAAATAATAAGTTAAAATACCGGAAGCATAACTTTTCTTCTCACGTATGTAAAAATAATAATGGGGAAAAATGAAAATTCGGAAAAATGCGCAAAAAACGCCGGAATTTAGTGCTTAAAATTAAATAAATAAAAATCGAATTCAATTTTTTTTAAAAAGAATGTACGGCGTGAGCTCCCTCTTGCACTAAATCCAACACTTTACAAAATTTAATTGTATGTCAAACCGTTTGGGAGTGCATAAAGAACAAAAACCGAACATGCATGCATGCATACATACGAAAAAAAAATCTTTTCTATAATAAATAATACTTTCCGTCCAATACTTTGAAGATCCCATAATTCATCAAAATGATCCGTATTCATAACAGAAAAAAAAAAAGAATACACGAAATTAACAAAAAATGCGGACATAAAATATTAATAATAACGTCAGGTATTGCAATAATTCACCAAAAAGATTTCCTTGAAATGGAAAAATGAATTAATTCTGGTTATAACTCCTATTTGATTTTAAATCATCAAAGAAGCAAACAGTATCCAGTGTGGATGCTAATTTTTTTTTTTTTTTTTTTTTTTGTATAGACAGATGAAAGAAAATTTACAATCTCACAAACTGTCTGAATCTCCTTGGCACGATGCCAAATTCCTATGCGTCTTCCACATTTGAGTACAATTAATATCTATCAACTGAGTATTGTATAGCAACGGATTCGGAAACCCTCCGCGCTTTTGCGCATGCGCCGGGCGGAGTTATTTTCATCAAAATACCGGGAAAGAGAAGAATGGAAGGGTGATGTTTACTGAGCGTGAACTAACAAAGAACTCCGGAACTGCGCTCATGTGACTCATTGCCTGACACCCCATTCCGGTGTAAAATCGTGAACTATCTAATTTAATTAATAAAGGGAACGCGATCCTGTTCATGGAAGAAGTTTGGGTTCCACAGAAATTTAAATGTAAACATCCCGTTGCCTGGCGCGTGTGCAGAAACGCGGATGGCCTCCGTTTCTGATTGTCAGTACATAACCGATTTTCATTGGTAGTCATCGATGTTTTATTTTACTTTCTATAAAAGACCAGCGAATATTATCTCGTCTGATAAGAATTATCAAAATAAAAAACATTTCCAGTTTTAGAATAAAATTTCCCGGGTTTTTTCGGATCTCAAGGAATCCCCGGGTCGTAGCGAAACCGTACCCTTTTTTGCCAGTCCCCATCCTAGACAGAGAGGAAATATTGGTGATTGACAGCGTTACCATAGCAACACCCTTTTTTGCCACCCCTCCCTCTTCCTCCTAACTAGAGAAAAGAATAGTGACTGACAGCGTCCCCATAGCAACACCCTTTTTCCGGTGGTGGAATTCTCAAGACAGAGTACATTTCGAATTTTTCATGGACTTTTCAAGAACCCAACAAAAAAATCAAGTACCTTTCCGGAGTTTTCAAGGACCCTACGAAAAATCAAGTACTTTTCCGGGGCCCCGAGTACGGCAAATAAAATTCCAGGAGTTTTCAAGGACCGTGGGAACCCTGTTATACAAAGTAAGTCTGAAATGCATTTTCAGCAGGAGATAGTATAAATTTCCACAAAATAATAATAATATTTTGGTGTTAAATGTATATATATATATATATATACATAAATAATTATACTCTCTATCTCTCTCTATATATATATATACACACACATTTGAAAAATATATTAAGGCTTAATAAAACAAACGAATGATTCAGAATAAAAATCATGACATTTCCAACAAACTCAAGTGATGTTAATTGGAAGTTTTAAATACATTAAGATCGAATATCAATAAATTTTTTATCCTTTGTTTAGTCATGAGAAGTGAAAAGAAACTTCGTATTTATTTAAATTTAAAGCCTGTTCTGAAATAATAATTTACGAGCCTGTTTTAAAAGGAAAACTGTATTTTTTTTACGTTATTTAAATTTTTATTTTTTTTTCGAGCATCTCAATATGGCATTAGATTGTAACAATCGAATGTGAAAAGAATAAGTAAATTTTGAGTAAGGGGAAAACATATCTTAAAAATTTATCGTTTGGCAGTAACAATGTCTTCTCAAAATTAAAATCGTTGATGTTTCTTTATAGCTGTTTATTTAATAATCGGCATTGTTTCAGTGCAGACTGCAGAGATTTTGAAAACCTTATTTTTTAAAATAATTTTTAAGAGTTCAAAGTATAGAATATGAAATTGACAATTCGGCAGAAAAGCGCTCATTAAGTTTCAAATGAATTTTTTGAAAAAAATGAATATTATATGTTATGAATAACAAGATTGAAAAAAAAGGAAGTATTCTTCCCTCGACTTTTCAAGTTTGCGTCCACAGTATTGCGCATTTTTGTGCTTAGCTTCGTCGCATAGTGAAGAGAATCGAATATGTATTTAGGGACTTTACCTTTCCCATTTCACTGATTTTGTTCAAAATTTGATACTGAACTATAATTTTTTAATGTAAAAAAACAAATACTAAAATTCAAGCATCTGTCTTGTTGCGTATTTGAATTATCGGCATATTGAATTTGAAAGACATATCTTTGACGGATTTCGTCTAATATTTAATTCAGCTCTAAAATTTCTGTGGTAAAACCGTATGCCAAATTTATTAATTTTCAGATCTTTGCGTTTTTTGAATTTTCACGTTCATGTGCTCACTAACGGACAGACAGTTTTACCGTTGACGAATTTCATCCCAAATTTGATGGAAAGCTTAAGACATGTACCAAATTTACCTTTCTAGCTTGCTGCGTTTTCGAGTATGTTCATAGACAGGCACAGTTTTCAAAATGCACATTTCGGACGTGGAGATCCTACGACATCTCCAGGTCGATTTATTATTATTATAATTATTACTTGTGATGATTACTATACTTTCTCTTTTTATAATTCTTATACGAGAACGTAAAAAAAAATCATTCTTCATTTCTAGCAAAAGGGAATCAATCAATAACGGAATTCAAAGGCAGATCGAAGAATTTAAAGTCAGCTTTCATAAATAACCCGTTAACATACATTTCGTTAAGAATTCTGAATCGCTTTTTCGATCGAGATTGCTCTCTTTTAAGGACATAACGTTTGTTGTGAATAACACTAATTGACAGGTAATATTGGTTTTTAAACCGCATGCGTTCGTTAAGAATGTTAGATGAAAATAAGCTTTTTGACGAGTGCTATACTTTCTCTTTTTATACTTATATACGAGAAAGTAAAAATTCAATCCTAACAAATAGTTAAAATCAATAATTGGATTCGTAGAATTTAAAGTCAGTTATCATAAATATTCCAGGAATCGCAGGTTGTTCTCTCAACGACAAATAAGTCCTCTTGGCAACGGAGGATTCATACTCGTCCTTAACTAAGGAGTGGGCAGTTGCATAAAAATGCATTAATTTGCTAATCCTTATTGATTTGCTACTTTCTTCTAAAATTTCTATCGAGAAGCCATTGTTTTTGGAACAACCAGCAGTATGTTAGCAGAGTCAATATATGCCTATAATTAGAATTAAAGATAGCAAGCATAATCTTTCAGCTTTGTGGATATATTTCCTAATAGTATATACAAAATGTCTCAGACGGCTTTATTTACGGATTAAAATCTCTACTATTAATAAAGGAGAATGTGTGTGTCTGTGTGTTGACCCTCTATATGTCAGACCGCTACGCTTAGAGCAACGAAATTTGCCACAAAAATACAAGGGAGGATGGAAATGTGCACCTCGGAGCCGCTTTTTTGAAATTTTAATTAATTAAAAATTGAGCTAAATTTTGGTGTTTTTCCATAATAACTTCCGAAAATATTACAACACAAAAATTAATTTTACACCATCTGAAAATTTAAAAAATTACCTTTTCAATGATAGCAATTAAGTTTGGCGTACGATTCTGTCTCTAATTTTAATAAATTTTTTAAAATATTCTTTGACATAATTTACAACAATACTTTTCATTGTTGTAACGCATTTCAAACC
The DNA here is from genome assembly GCA_013235015.1 of Araneus ventricosus. Lineage (NCBI taxonomy): Eukaryota > Metazoa > Arthropoda > Arachnida > Araneae > Araneidae > Araneus > Araneus ventricosus. Next base: position 27,664 of record BGPR01017901.1, on the reverse strand, counting down.
GTTTTCATTGTTTACAGAAATGTTTAATTGCATGTTTCTCTTACCTTGTTGAAAGCTAAGAAAATAGCTATCTGAATTTTACTTTCTTCTTTTATTTCATCAATTCTTCTTTGAAATCTGTGAAGGAAGTCCCGAAGATAGTAAGGATATAATGAAATAATCCAGTGAACTGAAAGATTAACGCGTTGCTATGTTTTAATTCATTTTATCAAAATTTATCAGCGTGTTTTGGGCCAATTTGCATGCTGCTGGACGTAAAATGTGCCGCGTCAATTTAATGTTGAAATCAAATACGTAGTTTACGTTAATGTAGACAAGGAACAGAACAAGTGCAGGACTACAAAAAGAACGTGGGTTAAATGTCTATAGCAATTTGAAGTTTAAAACTACTTTGTTAAGGGAACCATGAAAATAAAATTATGCATAAGAGATTCAGTTCAAATTTTATTTCCGGCGGTCAAGCTGGTCGCCGAAGGTGGCTAGTATGAAATTTTAAAAAAAAGTCAAATGCACTAGGATATTACCTCAGTTTCAACAATGGAAGAGAAAAAGGCAATTAAATATTATTGGGAACAACTGATAAATATTATTGGGAACAACTGAAACAGATTGAATTTCATTGCAACAATGAAAAGTATTGTAAATTACGCATAAAAAATATTTTGTTAAATTTATTACAATTAGGGGGAAAAATTGGAACACAAGTTGGTATCATTAAAAAGATAATTTTCTGATTTTAAAGTGGTGCTAAAGTTATATTTGTGTGATTTACATGTGGATGGATTTATATGTTATTTTGGTGTGATGATATTCCTGAAATTACCTACAAAAAACTTCATTTTAATAAATTAAAAAAATTTTCAATATACTAGAACTCTAGTGAAAATTTTGAAAATCCTGCACCGAGGTGCACATTCTCACTCTTCAAAGTATTTTTGTGTCAAATTTTGTAGCTCTAGGTCTAACGGCCTAGCACGTAGAGCTCTAACAGACACACATACATTCACTTTTATTATTAGAAGGTATTTTTGGGATTACAGTTGAAATAAATAAATTTCAGTAGCTTACTTTGATGAGATTGCCAGGACGAAATAAAAACTATGTAGAGTTTAAAGCAGCATTCGACATGTGCAACAAAATTATCTTCCAATATGAATGTAAATTTGAATCTTTTATCAGCACGTAAATCTAACGATCCAGGTGCAGTAGAATCCTAGCATTAAATTTCAAAAAAATAAAATAATAATAACATTGCTTTTATGCCATTTATATTCAAAACAACTACATACATAAAAGAGCCAATTTTTTTGTTAGTATGTATGTTCGTTTTATTTCCCCCTTCTCTATGCCATTGAAATCCAGGCTTTTTAGTGTGGGTGCAATCCCACAGGTTGCAACAAATTAAAATTTTGAGACTGTAAAAGGCACGGATATCTGGAAGTTCTTGATAAAATGAATCAATTTTCAAAAAGTCGTGCTAGCTAAATTTTTACACAACTCCCTTTAAGAAAAATTGGTAAATTTAAAAAAAAACTTTCCATTTTGTTACAACTTGATCATTACAAAAAAGTACATACTTGTTCCTTTTAAAATTGACTGAGTTGCACTTAACTGAAAATTGGCTATTATGAACGGGTACCACAAATCAATTTAAAAATGTCTAGCGAGGTATTGCAAGAAAAAAAAAAAAAAAAAAAACCTAAAATGCATACAGGAAGATTTTTTGAATTCTGCCTGGACCCATGATGCCTTTATGGCGTTCATATACTTTTCACATAAAAGTACATTTTTAATTGAAAAAAATTATCGATTTGGTTTTCAAAGTTATAACAACTTCGTGCAACTTAGTATATAAAAACAGTTTATAAGCACCTTCTCCATTTTAAATACAATAGGATCAATGCATGCTTGTAATACAAAATGAGACATGTCACTACAAATTTCGGATCTTCTACACATTGTGCTAATGTATGTTTGTAATGGTAAAAAAAAAATGCTTCGTTGATTGAAACTATTATTATTTGCTTCATATTTTCTATGATAATTTAATTCGTATATTAGAACTTTAAGTTTTTTTTGTTCTTTAAACAGTTTTTAAAATTTATCTAATTTAATATCATTCTGTCTGAATCATTTGTATTCTTTCGCATTATTAGAATAAATCTTATAAACTCAATCGATGTCAATACATTTTAGATAATATATTTGGTTAGTGTTACATAAATTATCTAATAGATTAATTTTTATTTTCTACAACTTGGTTAATTTTATATAAATACCAGTGTGTTAATCTTTTCTGCCTTTTTACTGATTAAATTAATTAATTGGGTCATAATTTTTAATTAAACATTTAATAATAAGCTCAAACAAAAATATTTCCAACTTTCAAGTCAGTGCAATTGTGTATAAAATACAGATAAATAGTTAAGCATGTTTTGTGCATAATAATAAACTGTGTTATTAAAACATTTTTGTTAAATTCACAGTATAAACGGTATAGTACATTTTTTGGCTTTTTAATAATGTATTGCTTATACTGTTATGCAATATAGACACTAAATTAGTGTGTTTCATAGAGACAAAAAACATCCACTATTATTTATTTACTATATATTTTTATTTAACTTCACTGGTTTCATTTTTCTAAAAATGGAATAAATTTTTCATTCACTTTCTTGCATGCTACAGTTATGTATTCTTGATGTCAATACAATTTAACATTTTTTAAAACAAAATTATCAGTTAATCGATTAATTTAATAAAATTTTGATACTATACCAGAGGTGAAATCTGTAAGTGAACTTGAGAAAAATCTGATTTCAAGAATCCAAAATATTTATAATAATAAATTTCAAATTAAAAACCAAAAGTTAGAAAATGATGAATAGATTTCTATTTTTAGATACAGTAATAAAAGAGATCTTTAAAAAAATGATTTAAAAAAATATTTTTAAGTCATTATTATACTTTTGATTATTATTATAATGCATTTAAATTAGTGGCAGCTTACGCATTGTAAAAGCAGGAGCACTTAAAGTTTTAGCCCTTCACTGCATATAGATACACATTTACACTATTGAAAATTTTTGCCTTTACCTCTTACATTTTTTATTTGAAATAAGCATTTTAACTAACTAATTTAAGTTCAAAATTACTTTTCCTCTGCTTCTTACATGCATACATAACTGCGAAAGAAAAATACAGTGCAGGATAGATCTAAAATAAATATACATGTGAGAACTCTTATTCAATAAGCTACAGTGTAACTAACAAAACTATCTCATTCTTTATGTTTCAGTAGAATTCACAAAATTATGTCATTCATTATGTTACAGTATAACTGACAAAATTATATTCTGAGGTATAACTAAAATATAAATAAAAATAATTGAAGGCTATAAATTAATATAAATTAAAATCTAGCTGCCTTCAGTTACCAGCTGTTTCACCAGACATATATCAATAGAAATAATATGAATTTAAAATATGCAATATTTATATTTGGTCAGCTGAAAGGAATATTTTAATAAAAAAATTCAAAGACTGAATTTGAGGATACAAATGAGAACAATGCACAGACAATGTACGAGTATTTGAACTTAATTTTGTTGCATAGAATACAAAAGGTATATGCATTGAATGTAATGGAATCAAATAGTTGATCCCTTACAATGAACTGTTTAAAAAAGTATGAGAAGAAAAGGTTTCAAGAAGATAATTTTTATTTTAATCTTCAATATTTTGAATTTAAACTTTAATAGTAACATAATTTTGTTAATTACAACTTACACATTAAAGCTAATTAAAACTCAAAAATAAATTAACTCTTAGTGTTGTTTTTACTGTAAAAGTGAAATAATTTACCATTTTTTAAATAAAATACACAACTAAATATATATACATACAAAAGTCAGGCAACCACCTAAATAATTCATGCATACACAAAATAATTTCTTTATTTAAAAGAAAAGCACAGTACAGAGAAAACTCCAGTTGCAGAGTGCAGACACAAAATGAATAACAAACACACAAAGAACAAAACATGCAATTAATGAATCTTAAAAATATTTAAAAACATATTAGAAAATTAAAAGTTGTATGCAGTCATCATAAAAACATGGAAATGCAGAAACATAAGCTGTAGGCTGATAATCCCACACATACCAAAAAAAGAAAAACATAATCATTAACCATAAAAAAAGACTAAAAAAGGAGAAATTTTAGCTAAAAAATATATAAGATAAAATAACAATATTTAAATTATTATTGTCACACGATTCTAATGATTATTGCAATCAGCTAATTAAGAAGCACTTATTTACATAAATCACAATCAACTAATTAAGAGGTACTTATTTACACAAATCACAATATTTTACTTGAAGAACAGAATTTAATAGCTAGATATGTCAGCTCCCAGAAATAATTCCTTTACCAATAAATACCATTCCATGCATAAAAAAATAAACACATACACCAAAAATTAAAAAACTTAATATGTACAAACTATGAAAACACATTACCACTTAACATCTAAAGTGTAAGCAGAAATTCCTGGCTGAAATGTGTCCCAAACATTATGATTTATTCCATTATAGTAGGTCACAAATTGTTCAAACGAATATTACTAATTATTATTTAGCTAATTAGATACATCTTACATAAAATCATAACTTTAAAATAACAAATTAATTGAATTGAAATGTTTGAATAATTACCAGGCTCTATGCAGAAACAAAATAAACACGCAAGGGGGATAATCAAACCGTACTTGAACTTGAAATTTTGTAGGTTTTGAGACTTATAGCTGCCAGGGCTTTCGTCTCCTAGTATCCAATAGAGTCAAAAACAGTTCAAGGGAAAAGGTCAGAATAATGTCTTGCTTCAATTGAAACGAGCGAAAGGCTTGACTTGACTTGAAAATAAGAAAGTTTTGAGACTAAAAGCTGTCAGAAATTACGTCTCCAAGTATCCAAAGGAGTCAAACACTGAACAAGGAGAAAAAAATCAGCAAACATCGAAAAATTTCAGAAGTGAAAAAGAGTGCACGAATGGCACGCTAACATAATCAAACCGTATTCATTGTCAAGGATAGCGATAGTTTGTTTACATTTTATATAACCAAACCTCTTCTAAGCTTCGCACGGCTCTGTGTCATATGCGCAGTAACGTATTTTCATGATTTCCTTGTACACAAGCAGGACCTACAACAGAGATGAGTCCAAAACGTTCACTTCTCAGATCCGGATACATGGAGGGAACCGAATTGGAATGAAACCTAAAACCTGTTCCTGGATCCTGATCGAAAATTCAAATGGAAATTGTCCAAAATTACTTTAATAATAATGTTTTAACTTTTGAAACTAATGTTTAATGATATTATGAATATTCTGTTATTATATTAATAGTAATTACCAATGTTTTAATTAATTTATTTATCCTAATTTAAATTATTAATACTAATTTTTATTAAAAATTAAATTAACTGGTTTAAATTAATTTATAATTTCCTTACATTCAATTATTTGCATTAGTTTTAAATATATTTTATACATAATATCAATCTGTAAATTAATTATTAATTTAAAAAATATCATCATAAAAATCAGTAAAATCAATAAAAGCTTATTATTCGTAAAAATAATTAGTTGTCCGATTCTTTATATTTGTAACCAATCTTTATAATATTAAAACAATTTTTTATAGTAAAATATATAATTGTTTTTATAAAACATAAGAAACTGAAGACCAGAAACGATATTAGATCATATAGATATTTGTAACATTGATAGGAAATGAAAAGAAGAATCTTCAGAAGAAAGACGTATTTTATTGTTCTTTGCAGTTGGCTGAATACCTCATTTTTGAGATGATTTTCAAGTTATGCTGTCGAACCATGATCAGGAGCCGACGTGACGTGTTCTCTTTGCAGAGGCCTAAGACAAAAGAACAAGTTGGCGATGTGGTCGAAGTTTTTGTACCTCGGAAAGAGCCTACCTTACCTACTTCGGAGATCATTCTCGATCGAGATGTTCCTACACTTGTGTATGATGCTGAAATCCTATCGTATCTTTTCCACAAAATTAATGTATTGCATATCAATCCCACACATACCAATCACAGGTCGGGAATCTCGCCTTCCGATACACTAACTATTTTTTCTCTCCTTTCCACCCAACCCGTCATGACTTCAAAACCAAGGCCATATGCACTTCATCATCAAAACTCTACCGAAAACGGGAAGCTATCTCCAACCCGGAACTGTATCAATCTGATTTGTATCATATGATACTTCGTATCAGCCGACCGAAAAGGAACGCGCCGGAAGCGATTACTTATAGTTATCATTTTAGTTCGAGAGCTGATACCGAGTACCTGATACTTTTGGTCTGTATCATTTAGGTGTATCTGATACTTTTGCGTAACTGATACAAAGTATCAAGTTGATACAGTATCACCCAACCCTAGTGCTGATAGCTGTTCGTACATGTGTTTCCAATCACAAAATCACGATGCTGATTCTGAGGGTATTTCAACAAAACCAAAAAGGCGGCAGCAGAACCACAAAAATTGCATTCACAAGAACTTAATTCGAACAGTAACTAATCTTGTTCTAAAAGTTTTCTAAAGTTGAAAATCTGCCTTCAACTTATTTTGACAGACCTTCTCTAGATTTAATATCTTTTATTTTGATGAATTTCTTCAAAACAGAAGCCTCTTTTTCTGCTGCTATCCGTGCCCTTTTCTTTCATAAAAAGTATCTGAACTTTTTTCTTTTCGGAGATTTTAGCGAAATACATAATACTTAGCCACTTATAGGTTATAACAACTTAAATATGCGGTTCATAACAGAAAAAATCCATGAATAAATATAGTGATTTAAATTGGGTCTGTCGTCCCCATGCATGAAAAGTGCGGACCTTGAGCAAGATTAGAACTACTGCGAGTACTTTATTGCCCTCTGAATCAGAGACCGGAGAAGGGTGACAATACAAGCCAGAGTGTCCTTTCCCTTTTACATGTAGCAACATTGTTGAATATCATGAGTTTGATATAAAAGTGTTAAATAATCAGGCAGTTATATCTGAAAATTGACAATTTATTAAAAACTTACAGTCATCTTTAGAAAAGATAAAAATAACGGATTGCAGCATTTAGAGCAATTTTTACTAAGTCTAATAAAATTTAGAATCAGCCTAGAAATAGCATATTAGTACCTAATAACGGCCGACTACAAGTATCCGTCTAACAAGAGCTAAGTAATAGCAAGAAGTGCTAGCGAACAGGAACGAGAAATTCCAAGCTTTAACGCTCTCATTTATAGCAAGAACTAATTTGCAAAAATCTAAAAAGGATTCAATGCAGCAAAAACTTATTGATTTGTGGATGTATATTTTAGATGCCTTATTTTCAACCGATTGAGACCAAAATTTGACACAGGTCTACAATTTCCAGATTGCAAAAAAAGCTTGTCTAAAAGGTTTTGGAAAGGTTGTCGTCAGCAAGGGTAAAGGGTTGTCTCAAGGACCACATGTCCAAACTAAATTCTTTAACCACAGCTTCCTTTGTACATAAATTTCAATTGACATAATTATATGAACATACAGATGCCTTTTCAATTTGTCCTTATCAATCTAAGATTTACTGATTTCAATACATCTGGTAGAAAATGTTAAACAGATGTCTCACAAATATAAGGTTTCTCTTTTCTAAAATGAAGTAAAATTTTGAACTATTTCCATCAATAGGCCTCTCATTGTAATACTTTACAACGAATGAGTAAGTGGGATTTTAAATGACAGTGTTGCAAGAATGCTTTACTTTACAAAAGTAAGGTCTGAATTTTGTAAGAACACTTAAATGCTCCACAAACATAAGGCTTTTCATTAATATGAGAGCGTTAATGTCTTGTTAAATCATATTTCCTATTAAATATTCCACCGCATATTTCTCAAGAATCAGCTTTTTCTGTATGAGAGAGTAAATGGGATTTTAAAAACGAATTTTGTGAGAATACTTTGTTGCAGACATAAGATTTTTCTTTCGTATGAACACATACACGCATTTTAAAGTACGATTCCTAACAAATGTCTTACCACATAATTTACAAGAAGAGGCTTTATTTTTGTGTGAGTGAATAAATGGGATTTTAAATCACGATTTAGCGAAAATGTTTTGCTGCAGACTTCACAAGAATGAGGTTTTTCTGTTGTATGAAGAAATAAATGCGTTTTTAAATTACCTTTGAAAGTGAATGTTTTCCCATGGACTTCACAACCATAAGGTCTTTCATTATTATAAATGCGTAAATGTAATCTTAAACTACTCTTTCTAGTAAACGTTTTACTACATACTTCACAAGAAAAGGGATTTTCTTTTATATGATTGACTGAATGTTTTATTAAATAATTCCTTGTACTGAATTTTTTACCACAGACTTCACAAATACAAGTTTTTTCATTTGCATGAACAAATAAATGTGCTTTTAAACTATTACTCCAAGTGAATGCTTTCCCGCAGACTTCTCAAGAAAACGGTTTTTCATTAGTATGAATACGTAAATGACTTTTTAAACAAGAACTTGAATAGAATTTTTTAGCACAGATTTCACAAGAATGAGGTTTTTCTTTTGTATGAGTGACAAAATGGAATTTCAATTCACGATTTTGCGAATATGTTTTGTCGCAAACTTCACAAACATAAGGCTTTTCTTTTGTATGAATACGTAAATGTGCTGTTAAATTACTGCTTCTAACAAATGCTTTCCCACATACTTCACAAGCATAAGGTCTTTCATTATTATGAATGCGTAAATGTGTTTTTAAACCATCTATTCTAGAGAAAGTTTTACCACATTTTTCACAAGAATGCAGTTTTTCATTTGCATGTTTTCCTTCAGTGTGAGTGAGCAAATGTATTTTTATATCAGATTTTTGAGAAAACGCTTTGCCACAGACTTCACAGGCGAAAGGCTTTTCTTTTGGGTGAACATGTAAATGTCTTTTTAATGCACTTTTATTATGAAATGCTCCTCCACAGACTTCACAAACATACGGTTTTTCATCGGTATGAAAAAGGAAGTGTGTTTTCAAATGTGAACTTGTATAGGATGGCTTATCACAAACTTCGCAAGAATGAAGTTTTTCTTTTGTATGTGTGAGTTAATGATTATTTAAAGATCTTTTCTGAGTAAAAGCTTTGCAGCATAGTTCACAATTGTAATCTTTTTCTTTAGAATGAATAAGTAAATGGTTCTTTAAAGTATTTATGTGCGTGAAGGCTGTGTTGCAGACTTCACAAACGTAAGGCTTTTCTTTTGTATGAATAAGTAAATGGAATTTTAAACTACTACTTTGTCTGAATGTTTTCCCACAGACATCGCAACTGAAAGGTTTCTCATTTTTGTGAACACGTAAATGACTTTTTAAGTTCTTTCTGTCACTAATCGTTTTCCCACAAGTTTCACATACACAATTTCTTCCATTCGAATCAACGTTCTCAAATGTTTCGCAGTCTCTTGACTTTTCATTTGTGCGAGTCACAAAACGGTCGTGTAAGTTCTCTGTTTCGGTGCTTTTCTCTGCACATATATCAGGAGAACACATTTTTGAAATGTATGGTTCGGCCACTGTTTCGTCCATGGACAATGAAAAATCAGCAAAACTTGGAAGAATAAATATTTATCTGTTCTTTACGAATAGACTAAATGCTAAATTCAGTAAAATCCTATCATAATATGATGCTGTTTATGCAAGCTATAAATTTCTTGGATTTTTGTTCTATTTGCCTAAAAATAAATTTCATGCGAAACAAAATTCAAATAAAACCATTTATAAAAATATGAATTTTTGTTCCAACAACAATATATGTCTCTTGAATTTGTTCAGAATCATTTGAGGTTTCATGATTGTTTACACAGAATGTAGAAAAGAGCATGAATTTCAAGTTTGGAAAGAAAATGAACTCACCAAACATTTTCAGACATATATATGATTCTGCAAGAGTCCAACATAGTCTTTCAAGCAAACCTTTATACAATAATACAATCTCCTACCTCCCTCATAAACCTTTTTATAGCACTTACTTCAGTGCTTCTAGGTTCAGATACTCTTTACCATCACCTTTACATGTCATGTTGCATTTCTCTGAAAAAGTGAGAACACCAGCTTTAAGAAGCTCTGGAGTTTAAAAAAAAAGCCAAGATTGGTTTCATTGGTAATTTGGCAGGTTTGCCACATATGCATACTTGAAACAAATTATTTTTAATTTCAGTTTTCTTAATTTAATATAATCCCTTACCTTAAACCTCACAACGTTCTTTCAGTTTAACCCCCCTCCCCCTCCCGCTTAAATTATTAATCATAATATTTTCCAAATAACTCCTTATATCACTTCGTAAATCATTAAGTCATCTTTTTCTCCTTATTATAATTAAGTTATTTCTACAGGTATGTAAATTTTTTTCACAAAGATTTTATTGTAGGAAGACAAAAAAGCTTTCAAACGACCTATTTTGTATAGGGAGTATTTTTTTAAAAATATAACAATAGCAAAGTTAATGGTGGAATTAATGCATGAACACATTCTCACTTATCTTGTTTTCAAAACTTTTGCAATTTACACAGTGCCTACTTATCCAACATTTTATAACTCCAACAGAAAAAGAAATTAAAGCAGGCTTCGACAATTTGGGGACAGATTGTCCCCAAATCTACATAAATCTGTTAAGCTATTCATAAATTGCATGCCTTGAAGGTAGATTTGGATTGCAGCAGAGTATGTTACATTTCATTTGTTAAAGTTATTTCATATATTAACAAATTACATTCTCATATTTCTATGTGCCTTTCATAATCTTCTTCTTTTCCATTCAGCTAAAAAAGTGAGACTCTTCAGTAACCAAGTTCAATATTAAACAAGTACTTGCATTTTTTATACTTTTTACTGATTAAATTAATTAATGGTGTAGTTAATTGGATCAAAATTTGTAATAAAAGACTTCATACAAAACTGAACCAAAAGATCCTGTCATTTTTTTAATTAAAAAAATGCAATTTTATTTATCTCAAAAAGCTTTTGGAAGGATTACAAATTGAAGCATATCTTCCATATAATATTTTACAAATAAGTATACTAATACATTTTCTTGGATTTTAAATAATGTAGTGGTTTTTAAATTAGTGTGGTTCATAGTAGAAATCTTTCTCATATTAGTTATTTATTTTTCATTCATTATTTTACTTTCATTTTTAATTATAATAATTCAAATTGAGGGTGGAAGGTAATTTTAGTCCATCAATTGTACATTTTCAAACATTTACATCATTTGGCCATTTTCAATCAATGTTGAATAGTTTGATAATTATGTAGTATATAAAATATTTTATCTCTTGCTTTTGAATATTGTAACTTATTAATTTTAATAAAAAATTTAAGTTTAAAATTAGTTTCTTTTCTTGTATTCTTTACACATATATAAATAACTGTGACTTAACAATGAAAATATTATGCCGCGAAGGGTTAAAATAAAAATATATGAAGGACATTTAATAAGAAAAACTTATGGAATAAATAAATAAAAAAGTAATAAGTATAAAAGAAGTCTCTTCATTGATATGATTAAAATTCGCTGCCTCCAGTGTCCCGCTGGTTCACCACTAATACAGGGTGAGCAAAAGTCTTGTCCTGATTATAAAAATTTATTGAGTGGAAACTTTTATAATTATACATATGTTTGTTTCGCTGTACTGTTATAAATTTTTAATAAGACCTTATCCTTCAGTAGATTTCAATGTGTGCATCCTTGATAATTCAGAGAATGTCAAAGCGTATTCTAGTTCTCATCAAGTGTTCTTTAACATGTTATCTGTAACAGTACACACAGAGTGACGCAGCTGCATCTTTTGTCGCCCGGAGCGGACTTGCACCCCAGTAGCAGAAACTTTTGTATCAATCTGCAACACCTATCCAGAACCTTAAAATTTGTCTGCAACCAAATTACAATTAGATTTTGTTGTAGCGACGCCGGTTGCAGTGACAAGTAAGCTACAGGTTTTCTATGGTACAAACATTACTAGACTGATAATATAAATTCTGGTTACAACAAAACAATTATAATGAAACAATTTTTAAAGTTATATTATAACTAATGCTATTCCCATAAATACATCAACAAAGTGTAAAATCAATTATATATAATTTTAGTAATTGTTATAAAATACATTTTTACAAATTATATTCCCATTCAAAAAAGGCTTTAAGTCCCCTATTAATATGATGCACTGAAAAGGAAAATATTAAAATAATAAAAGAATTTTACATTATCAAATATTTTTTATTCCTCATTTATCATTTCATTGAAAACATGGTAAACAATTTCTGAGCTCTTCTATAATTCTGTTTATAACTTTTGATGTTACAGAACATTTAAATTTAATATCCGATGGTACATGCTTAAAATGTTGGAAGTAGGACTTGCCATATTTTTCAATTAATGCAGTTTTAAGAAATTTGCACGTGTTTTTGTAACCTATTGGAGGGCTATTAAGGATTATAAAAACAAGCATGTCAGAAGTGTCAATATCGTCATGGGGGTTTTGCATAACATTACTTATAAGTAATCCCCAACTTTCACACACAGCTTCAGATACAGGGATGGAAATAGAGAATGTAAGTAGCTTCATTAAAAGCGGAAATTTATTTTTTAGTTCTAACACTCCTAATTTAAAAAGGGTTTTTAGGTCACATAATACATTTTTTTCTCTGCTCTCAGATATTTTTGTTCGGAACCACAAACATATTTGTTTGTATTCAAAGAAGAGATCATCTTTATCAACATTGGGGTTTTGACTTAAAAAGCTACTAATAAAATTGATTTTTGCGAAGCCATGCTAGTCACTCTTCAAGGCACATACGCATTGAAATAGCAAAAGACACAGACAGGCGAAGTAGTCGCGCATTCAAACATTTCAGATAACATGTGAAAACTTGCATTGCAGACTAACTGATCCTGTAGTAGGGGTGGATCCAGCTCCTGATTTAGAGGAAGGGGGGGGCCGCCACGTGTTATAATAAAGCATTTTTTCAATCTTAATTTGTATTTTTGTGGGGAAAATATGCTTTTTATTGGGGATTTTCTTCGTCCAGATGGGAGAGAATCATGACCTCTGTGACACACCTTTTTACCTCCCTTGCCTTGTTGTAGGAAATTCTATCCACTCATTGATTGCACCATGTAAGAAAGGAGTGCAGAGGGCCATCCCACATATTTCATCTGGATTATAGATATTCCACGAAGTGCAAGTTTGCAGTCCGTCCCAATCATTGTTCTTGTACATTTTTCTGAGAAGGGAAGGGTTTAATGTTTTGTTCTCCAGAAAATGAATGACTATTGTTAGATTGCAAAAAATGCAACTACATCATTTTTCGGCTTTAACAATATTTTTAAATATTTAAATCTTCGCCACCAAAGTTTCTTTCGTTTCTTGTGGCATCTTTGGCAACTTTTAAAATTTCAACGGCATTTTTTTACAGTTTTATTAAATATCTAAATTTTTCTTAATTATTTACTTAGTAATCAATTTAAATATGAATTGCCTTAACTTTTTATGTCTTTTCCTTTAATGTTTCAAGTTTATTAAATTGTAAATCAAATTTATTTAACGGAACTATTTGCTCGCCATTTTGTACAGCGTATGAATTTTTGTGTGAAATGGCGTTTGCATCGCCTGACTGGAAAAATTCCTTTGTGTGATTTGAATAGAGTTTGGCTTGACTGAACGAGAAGTAGGTGGTTGTACCTGCGGGCTCCTGGAGGCCGTTAGTCCTTTAGGGTGCTTGCCCCTGCAGTTATACCGATGGTCCACAAAAATGGTAAAAAATTGACCAACTGGAATTTTGTCATGTCATTCTAAAAGTGTGAAAATCGTTGAAGATTGAACGATGTCAACTGGATTGAGCTTGAGCTGAAGTTTTCTTTTTTCTGTTCCCGTTTGAAATGGAAGCCGTCGTAATATGTTTGTGTTCTTCTTATAATCAATTTTGTGAAAGGGCTGTGGATTTTACGCTCTCCAACGAAATATGGTTTGAGTGATGTTTTAAGTTCGCATGAAGTTATCCAATCTCAATTATTGGATCAATTTTCTCAACCCACAATGCGCAGCAATCCTGGACTGCAGTACACAAATAAAACTTATGAAAATAATTGAACAGCCTGTCCCTCGAAGTCTTAGTTTTCGATGATTGTGAAAATGAAGGAAGTTCAGCGGGAAGCATTTGTGAGCATCAAAAATGCTGCTGAATCACCTATAGTTCATTCAAAGCTTGTTCCTGATTAATCGCCAATGAATTAACAATGCTTTGTGTATTACTTCATCTTTAAAATTAGTGCTGCAAAAATCATTTGTGAAAGAAAGTTTTTTGAGTTCATCACTATGCAAGTGATAATACAGAATCAAACAACATGTGTTTCCAATAAGTTTTCACGAGTTAACATAATATGCCCTGTGCATTTTCAACATATTTCAATTTTTTTACAAAAGCAAATGTTTCTTAGATTTAAGTAGTTTTTTTTTAGTATCTTTTCATCATATCGAGCCTGCAGCGCTTTTTTTGTAATGTGTAGCTACATTTTTCATTTGTATTTATATATGTTTGGTTGGTTGAGTGCATCATAATCACTATTTATCTATTCATAAAATATGGCAGTAAAACTTAATTTAAACGATTATTAAATAAAAAATATTTTAAATTTAAAATTTTGATTTTGTTTTAATTTCTCTAATTGTTTTCACAACGCAATTGTACTAATTATGTTTTCAGCTATACCTTCATCTTCGGCCAATTATATTTTAGGTTCCTGAAAAGGTAGGTGCATAATTAAGGTGCAGTAAAAATTGCATTTATTTGTATTCATGTTTAAGCACCCAGTGTTTATTTAAGAATTGAATATAAATCAAATTTTAACATTTGGCACCAATCAAGAATTAACATTTTTAATTAACATATCATAATTAACAACTATGTTTTTTTTAGAGAGAGAAAGAGAACGGATTCTGAAATATGTCTGCAAGAACCAAAAAATTTATGTGCAGCGCCCGCCGCCATGCCACTTGTTTTTTTTTCTTTTTTAGAAAGTGGATTCAGAAATTTGTGTACAAGGGATAAAATTTATCTGCGGCACACGTATGCGCTGTTTCTGCTACTGGGCTTGCAACATGCTGCCCTTCCTCTACAAGTTACATAGGACACATAAATTTCAAAATAAAAAATAAGCTCCAGGAAAGCATTTTATTAGCAATGTAATTCACCATTTGGCCCCTTCGATATCTGCAGATACGATGCGAAATCGCTCGTTCAGCAGCAATTTACTGACAAAATGAGAAAAATGCGAACTAATAATACTAGTTATTTTTTTATGTTCACAATGATTGAATTAGTATTGCTGCTATTCTTGGTTATAAATATGTTTCCCTGTATGTCCGATTTTGCCACCCATTTCAAAGTGTCGCACAAGGCAGACTGCTCCCTCCCCCCCTTTAGCTATGCCACTGTACACACAGCCTTTATTATAGCCTTTAGTTCTTCAATGTGAGCAACTGGTGTGGCAAAGACTATCTATAGCCCCAAAAGAAAAATCCAAGAAGAGTCATGATGAGTGAAGTGACTTCATTTCTTCCTCCACTAATATTTAATTCTGCAAACCACAATTAAGTCTGCAAGCACTACCATGTGTTATTTAAGTTTTTTTGCGTAACAGAAAAAAATTTTCAATTGCACAAAATAACTGTTAAAAGTGAATCATCCAATGACAACAAAATTACATTTAACGGTTATTTTGTAACTAATTTTTATAATTAGATCAAGACTTTGTGCTCACCATGCATATTAATATTCATTATACAATTGAAGGAATTAAGTTTAAAATTTTCAACACTATTAATTTTGTCATCTGAAAGCAATATTTGAAATAAAAATTCACTGACTTAATTTAAAGACTCTAACTAAAGAGAACAGTGTAAGGAAATGTATTAGTATTTGAACATAATTTTTTGATGGATACACAAAAGTTAAATGTAGTGAATGTTTTTGCAAGCGATGCATATGAGTTGGAACTATTAAAAAAGGAGTCAGACAGAAAAGATTAAAGGAAGGTTGGTTTTTTAATTACCAATTGAAGCTTGAATAACTTTAAAGACAGAAAATAATTACTTTTCCTGATTAAAATTTTCATATTTAAGCTAATTATATCACAAAAATAAATTAATTTCTACAGATGTGTTTACTCTAGAAAATAAAGTAATTATTTATATTTTTTTATGAAATACACAACTGAATATATATAAATACAAAATTCATGTCAAACATCTGAGCCATTCATGCACACACAAAATAAATTACAAATATAAACTATATATATATATATATATATATATATATATATATATATATATATATATATATATATATATATAATCATCCTTCTGAAAAAGTTTAATCATGGCGATAAGAATCTAAGTAATCAATTCTTGGCTAAAGGGTATATCAGATGCAACAACTATTTTTAAATCATTAGAGCAGCACACGATTTTGTTTATTAATACAATAACGATAATTGGTGAAATGGCAATTATTTATTTTTGCAAATTACAATACTTACATGTTAAAGTAAAGTAGAGTAAAAGAAAGTACATGTTAAAGTAAACCATTACACGTGGAAACAATAAATTAATGGAAATGTGCCGTACTCTGTGCAAAACAAAACACACACTAAAAAAGTCTGGATTTTGGATCTCGTCGTCGATCGGTTTGTTCACAATTTATATTGCGGCTCTCTCTCCAGTAAACCTAGTTATGATACGAGTACCATGCTCTTCATGGCTTACCAATACACATGGAAGTACCGTTGACTTCTACGATTAAGGGTTTTCTGCAGATCAGGATTTAATTTCATGTTTCGGGATCCGAATACAAAACTCGAAATAATTGCCCAAAATTTCTTTACTATTCACATTTTTATTATCAAACCGTTATTTTAATAATACTATGATATATCTAAATTTATAATTATAATCTTATAATTATAAAAAAATGTATTATTGAATTAATCTTATAATATTGAAATTAATGAATATAAATTATTTTACATTCCTTAATTTCAATTATTAATTTTAATTAAAACTAATACTTTTATTGAAATTAATAAAACTCGTTGATCTTACTTCATAATTTTCTTTGCATTTAATTATTGAAAACAGTTTTAATTGGAAATAATATATCATATGAATTTGTGATATAAATAATATCTAAATTTATTTTAAAAATAAATTATAAAAATGAGTAAACAAATCTATAACAAGCTGTCATTCATAAAACATAATTAGCTTTCAAATTCATTATATTTCTAATTATGACTTATGATATATGAATACAATTTTTTTTAATACAAAAATGTATTGTTTTCACAAGAATAAGGCTTTTCTTTAAAATGAATAAGTAAATGCCGCGTAAAATTTCTTACTTTACTAAATGCTTACCAGAAGATTTTATAAGCATTTGTATGAGCACGCAGAAATAATTTAAAACAAACCTGATGAGTGTAAGTAAATTGTCGCTTAATGAGCAACACCACTTATCTCAATTTTTTGGAAATTTCAAAGAGGAAGAACACACTCGATTTTTTGCAACTAATAACGAATATTTTTTTAAATTTTTTTATGAACATAGACGGCATGTTTCTACCAGGTATGAAAAAAATCAGAAATATTCGTTAATAATTGCGAAAAAACGAATATTTTCTTCCTCTTTGAATTTTTAAAAAATTGAGTCCCGTGCTGTCAAAATCATTTTTTCCAGAATGTTTTATTTAGTTTGAATGATTTCTTCATTAACCTGGCTATTTCTCTTTTATATTTACCAGCAAACCTTACCTTTGCTTCTCAGGTAATGCCATCAATAAATACTAGCACATGCGCTTTATAATGATTCTGTTGTGAAGTATAATATGCTCATTTTCTCAGGATAGAAAAATCTTAATATAAATAAAAGTCATTGTGGATTTGTGGGTATGTGGCTATGTACCACATCTCCTCCTAAACCAGTGGACTGTTTTCAACCAAATTTTGCACACTTATTATTCAAGACAAGGGGAAGACACTTATAAACTTTTCCATGTCCAAAAGTTAATGAAACAAGCAGTTAATTAGAAATTAACCGAAACCGTTTTTCCGCCGTAACTTCGGAGCTAATTGTCCGACAAAAAATATTTTTATACCATCTTAAAGTTCAAAATTTTACATTTTCAATTATACCAATTTTATTTCTGTGATGTTTTCCTTCAATTTGTATTAATTTTTTAAAGTTTAATAATTTTTAACTACGTGCAGACGATTTTGAAATAACGCAGATTTATAGCTACTCCGTTGCTAGACAACGGTTAGACTTTGAACTAATTTACCTTTATTTCTGAAAATTTTCCTTATTTTTATAAATATCCATATCCATATCCTTGATAATATTAATATAATAAATGCGAAAGTGTGTCTGCATATTTGTTACGCTTTCACGGCCAAACTACCAAACCGATTTGGATGAAAATTGGCAGCGTTGTAGCTTGAAACCCTAGAACGGACATAGGATATGTGATTTTATCATAAATTTAATATTTTTGACTACAGACAACAATTAAATAATTAACAAAGTCCATTGACTCGGCGATTCTCGAAGAAGACTTTATTTTTCAATCAACTGTCACGTGATCCTTAAGGAATGCGTAAACAAGATGAAATGTCAAGTGATCCTTCAGAAAAGCGCAAGCCTGTGGAATAACTAATTTTTAATGTCAAGCATCACGTTATCTTGCTGAGAAAAGAAATAAATAATTAATTTGTGGAATAATAACTGAAAAATAGACGCCGGGACAGAAATCTAATGATAGATATGATATAGTTTAAAGAGTTTTTAGATTAAAATTTAAAAACTAAAGTTAGTTATAACCAAAGGAAAATATCGTTCAATGTTTACTTAAAGAGCTTTTTCAACCGATTTAAAAAAGATAGGATTACATAAACCCAAATAACACGGAATTCAACGTTTAGTTTACTAAAGAAAGAACTGATTCAAACTTGGCGCTTTCCAAATAGATTTGGCGATTGCTAGAGATTCAAACAATGTATTAAATAAGGAATTTTTCAAAATTATTCACAGTACAGAGGAACTGATAAGCAAGGTTTATCCTGCCCTACAAGCTAATATGAGGAATAGATATTGGTTGTTGAATGGGTAATTTCGGCACTGACTAATGAAAGTTTGGATCAGATAAATGAAAAAAAAAAAAAAAAAAACTTCACAAATGGAGGAATGTATTACAGAATATCTATCTGTAGATACGCTAATGGACAATACAAGTAACATCATATCCTGTGGAGTTCTTCAACTCCTTAGAATTGTCAGGGGTACCTTTCCGACAAGCTGAGATTAAAAGTCGCTGTGTCAGTACTATTGATACGTAACCTGGATGTACCGAGACTGTTTAATGGCACACGATTACAAATTACATACCTAGGTCAAAACGTCGTGCCAGCTACTGTTATGACTGGCATAGCGAGAGGAGAGAGTGTTTTAATTCCACGTATTCCGATAATACCGAAGGATTTACCATCCCAGCTCAAAACGCAACAATTCCATTTAAAATTAGTATATGCCAGACAGACACTCAAAGGGATAGGCGTATGTTTGGAAAAACTATATTTTTCGTATGGGCAACCAGTGGCGGACTGGGTCTGAAAATAGTGGTTGCCAGGAGTCAGTGAGGGCCCACACATATCTACAATCATAATATTAATTCATATATATATATTATTTTTTATTTAATTTTATATTTAATTTTTAATTTTTTATATTTAATTATATTAATTTAAATCTATAATATTTAATAATTATGTATTAAATTTAATTTTTTTACTATATATTTAATTTTTCCGCGTCTTCAAAATAAATCCCTTTTAACACCCCTTAATTTTCTACGTTTAAAATAGCGAAATTATGATTAAAGTTATTTGATTTTAAATTCCGGAAGTTAAATATTTCGTATACGGTTTTAGCGACAAAGTATGAAGGAGAAATGCTGCCCATTATTAGGGCATCTGTTAAAAGAGCCAGGAACCTTTAAAACAAACTTCTTTGGATGATTTTAGAGTTTAGTAATTTGAACTGGTAATGTTTCAGTAATTCGTAACTAAACTGGTATCATTAAAAAGACATTTTTGAATTATAAGTAATTCAAAAATCATTTTGTTAGATAGTATTTTTTGAAAATATTGCGAAGAAACGCCAAAATTTTGCTTAATTTTTAAGTAACTGAAATTTTAATTTACTTTTGGACTTTAAAAAGTTGACAATTATTTTCATCTTTTTTGAAGAGCATGTGTGCCAAATTTCATAAAGATCGAGTAAAACTATAGATTTGTACAAAACACATCCTTATAATGTAAAAAACTTCTTTTGTTGTATTAAAATGCAGTCCATTTTCAATGTTTCGCCAGCTTTTTTTCTTTTCTTTAAGTCCAGTTTTTTTCTTTCTTTCTTCGTTATAACAAATAAATTTAGTTTTTGATAGATTTTCTATGCTATTTTAATAAATTTACTTTTTAACGATGACATTAAGCTCATCTTTCTACTTAAGGCAAGATAATCTTCCAGGAGATTATGCAATTCATCTATTTGATATGATGAGATTAAATTTTCACTTTATAATAAGCTTAATAATGCGCAATAATTGTAGATTATAATTATGCAAAATTTCAAAAAATAATCTTCATTGAATCTCGTGTTTTTTAGACTTTTTTAACAGTGGAATGTAAAGACTTATGTCATTGGTTTCATGAGACACAAAAACATACTGCATCAAAATTTATCTCAAATGCTAATACATTTCCTATCTACTGGTTTTTTTCCTTCTTTTTCTTCTTTGTATAACTAATTTCTTTTTCAGTCTTTTGTAGCAATTAATACTTTTA
Organism: Araneus ventricosus; assembly: GCA_013235015.1. Classification (NCBI taxonomy): domain Eukaryota; kingdom Metazoa; phylum Arthropoda; class Arachnida; order Araneae; family Araneidae; genus Araneus; species Araneus ventricosus. Next base: position 6,650 of record BGPR01017901.1, on the reverse strand, counting down.
ACTTAACAAAAATTAAATAAGTTGGCGAATTTAAAGTTTGTTAATATAATCAAATTAAGACAATTAATAAGATGGACGAGTCGGTTGGTAGCCGAATGCGGCTAATGTTTAATACTACAAAAGCAATGTAAAAATAGAGAAATGATAGTTTCAGCTTACCTCTTTTTTTCTTTCCTTTTGCAAGGTACGCTAAATATGTCTTTACTCTCTTACGACTAAAAACAGAAATAACACTTTTCTCGCCAATTATTTTCCATGAAAGACAGACCAATACGACTGAGGCCCTCTTTAAACGAAAACCCTTTAATCTTCTAAACATAAACTCCTCCCCCAAGCGCATAAAGAAATTCGTGAGTATCGTCTTTTCATAGATGTCATTTAGTGTCCTAGTCACAGTTTTAGCCAAGAAAACCTTTTCTTACAGGCGAGTTCCCTTGTTTGTAATATTTATGACAGTAAAATTAAACTACAACAAAGAAAGAAAAAGCGCCTCTTATAGCCATCTCTCACAAGAACCGCCCCCTTTCTGCACAAAGGGATGCAATTCCTTCCGTCTTTCCGGGGGCTTCCGAAACCAACAAAAAATCTTCATGAGTATTGCGGCTCGACTTTCGACAGAAGAGGTACCCTGTTCCAATACAGGACCAGAGAAGTATGGCCCTGGTTCCAATAGCCCGAGGGTTTGTGCGATGGCTGCAACATTCTGGGGAAACATCTCTAAATGATCCGAAGGTCAAAGGAAGTGGACAGAGGACTCAGTGCAGTTCCTACGGGCAGTTGTAATTGCGTAAGCGTCTTGGGTCGGTATTCGACCACCCGCTGTTCGGCCGGTCGAATTACGACGGCAATAAATCCCCAACGAAGGGCTATTTTATTTGTTTGATTTAGAAAAGCTTATTATAGAGGAAGAGTTCTTTTTTCTCTCCCACACTTCCTGGGGGTCCAAATTGTCTTTTGTTTAAGGGGGGCCGCTAACCTCGCCAGTCCGCCACTGGTAATAGGACACTCTATGTTTATTTTAATAATGCTGTTTCACGCGAGTTCTCGGGTACTTCCGGTGTCCCACAGAGCTCCAATATTGGACATCTGCTTTTTATTTTATTCATTAATGACCTTAATAGTGTTTTTAAGTACTCTAAGTGTCTTTTATTTGCTGACGACTTGAAATTGTTTAGTTCAATGAATTCCAATCTGAAGAGTATTGCGGCTCGACTTTGTACCGAAGAGCTATCCTGTTCCAATAGCCCGAGGGTTTGTGCAATGGCTGCAACATTCTGGAGAAACATCTGTAAATGATCGGAGGGTCAAAGGAAGTGGACTGGACAGAGACCTGAGTATAGTTCCCAAAGGCAGTTGTAATTGCGTATGCGTCTTGGGTGGGTATTCGACCACCCGCTGTTCGGCTGGTCGAATTACGACGGCAATAAATCTCCAAAACATGTGCCTTGGGTACAGGGCTATTTTTATTTCATTGCTTTAGAAAAGCTTACTATAGGGAATGAGATCTATTTTTCTCTCCCATACGTTCTGGGGGCCCAAATTGTCTTCTGTTTAAGGGGCCCACTTGCCATCGGGCAAGATGGCAACCTCGCCAGTCCGCCACTGTGGGCAACTAACTATATTTGTGGCGTGTTCACGTGTATCCAGCTCACATAACTTCTACATCCGTGCAAAAAACGTAAAACAAAAAACGTCGTATACAAAAGTGTGTTAGCATAGATGAACAAATTACTTAACTATAACAGCAGACACCCCTGTTAGTCGTCCAATTATGTATTATCAATCAGCAAAACTTTTAATTTCCCGTTTCAACATGTAATGAAACATTTACATTTGTGAATTTAAAAAATTTAATAATTCAAATTCTTCGCGCACGAAGTCGCGGGTAACAGCCAGTATCTAATAAAGACAAAATAACAACAATAGAAGCAATTTATCTGGTGCGCGAAAGTGCATCATCATCCAGGAAAGAATGCGAAGACAAAGATATTAAAACAAAATAAGGAAAGTTTTAACTGTGATAGAGGTAAAAATACAATAATATTAACAACAAAACGAATAAAAAAGAAGGAGGAGGAAGAAGAATCCGATGGATGATGTAATCAGAAGCCTCCATCCACGCAGATTCAAAATTGGAATAGGTTTTCTGTCTAGGAAAATAACTTTAAGGTCGAAATTAATTTTTTTCCCTCTGAGGCCTGAACCTATTCCGGAAAAATTGGAAACAAAATAAGGAAGAAAGCATTTATACACAAAGAAGAAATTCAAAACAGTCTTTTAAACATAGTCTGAAAAAAGGGGCTTAAATATCTACCCTCTCTTGGTTGTGGAATGAAAAGACGCTTATCAAAGTAAACTTTGTTTATAGGTGTGCGCACCTATTTCTATCTAGTGAGGGATACACTAACTAAAAATCTGAGATTTTATATTGTTTTTATACAGTTTTTTATAGCTTTTATTTTGTTTTGTAATGCAATATACACTCGAAATCGAAGGGACCCGCGAAAAAATTCAAGATAGCGAGTTTTCGATATAACACGGTTAACCTCACAAGCATTAAAAATTGCACATAATTACAAGGTAAGGAATATATTGTAAAATATTAGAGCCAGATAGAGTTAAATGTCTAAATACAGCAATTATTTGCATATAAATTCATAGCAGTGATATTAATTTACATAGAAGTATAGAATTTTTAAAACAGAATCTGTTTGTAATAGCTTAACAAATATCAATTTCAGTTTGCAGAAAAGTTGCAGCAATCTTGCTCTGAAAATCTGCAAGCTTGCAACAAATTTGACATGACAAGAGTGCAAGCTTGAAACAAGTTTGCAGCACGTTAACGCAAGCTTCAAAGTCACCACGCGTCAAATTTGTCACGTCAAACTCATTGGAAAATATAGCAAAAACAGAGTCCGAACACAACCTCGGATTAGAACTCGCGACCTACCGCTTCCTAACTTGACGCTTTAACCACTCGACCAGCTAAACACTGAGAATAGAAGATAGATTTCGCTAATACATCGTTCGATTCGATTCATACACGATTTATTTTAAACTGTTTTCTTGATTTCATTAATTTTTTAAATTTTGAGTTGAGAATATGATTTGAAGTCAAAGAGAGAGCGATTTTTGCTAATAACTACGTTTTGCTAGTAGAATAAATTATGAAATTAGAGTCCAAAAGTAATTACTTTAAAATGGGACAAAATGTATAAGTTATTATTTTTCAACAAACATTGATTGTCTTTTAGGTTTAATTTTGTTTATAAACGTTAAAATTTCAACATTAAGAAAAAGGCGATAAAGTTTTCTTTAAAGTGCGAGTTCTAGTAAAAAGATGGAAAATGTTTCAAAATTGTTTTTTGTAAAAAAGTTAGTTTTTTCACAAATTATCATTATTTATTGAATTAATAAAAAGAAGGACGGTCTAGGAGATGCTATTAAAAATCGGATATTTTTTAAAACAGAGAAAGATCTTTCTCTGTTTTAGTGTCTCTTAGTGTGCTATCATCTTTGCAGCAAACTTGTTTTGCAATCGTGCTGTGAACTTGTCATGACACATTCACAGCAAAGTTGCATTGCAAGGAGGGGTGGCGCTAGTTGTCTATTTTCGCCGTGGCAATCTTGTTTTGCAAGCGAGGATGGCGATTCTGCCTGGTTAATTTGCAGCAGTTTCGCTACAACATCGAAGCGTCAAATTTGTCATGACAAGATAATATCAAGTAAAAATCAAACTTGCTGAAAATGTACGTGCTTTTTGGGTTACTACTACTTAGAATTTTTTTAAAAAGTCCAGCACAGTGACCTGGAGACACCTCTTTTCAAACTGCTTTTCTACCAAGTTTTCAATCCGAAAAATAGCTGCGAAGTCCTCTTTTTCCACGTTTTCTGAATATTCCATGAAGCGTCGGAGTATGTGAATAGCATCTTTAGCCTGAGCCGCAGTAATGTTGTGTTCTGCTGGAACATCCACCTCTTCCTCATCACTCGACGGTGAAGGAATTGTTTGAGAAATGATCTCATCATCAGTCCACACACTTGAACCTCCGAGTCGAACTCCGAAAATTCTTCAAACGCTGTCGTTTTAGAAAAGTTGAGGATTTTTGAATCCTTCTTCCATTCTTCACACTGCTGTGTTTCTGTGTGGAGTTCCTGCTCCTCATCTTATTCACTTTCCACATAAGAAAAACCAGCCTTTTCAAAACAGTTTTTGATTGTTTTTTGTGTAACGTTCATCCAGGCTTTGTCTGCCATCCTCATAAAATCAAGCATATTAAACGGTTTCATTTTCTGTTTTTTTATCAATGAATCCACAACCTTTTTTAGAAGTTCCTTCCTGTAAAAAACTTTAAAACTTCTTATTATCCTCTGATCTAGAGCTTTCAGCTTGGCAGTCGTGTTAGGTGGGAGGAAAACCACCTTTACTGCTTTCATTTCAGAGATAAGGCTGTGAGCCTTGCAGTTATCAATGAATAAAACACTTTTCCTCTTCTCTTTACACATTTTCTTGTTTATTTATTTTAACCACTCTGAGAAAAATTCACTCGTCATCCAAGCTTTTTTATTTGATTTACAAAGAAGTGGAAAAGACCTAATTCTTTTAAAGCCACCTTGGGTTTCTAGATTTTCCACTCATCAATGGAGTACGTTTCTCAGTCCCACTCATGCTGGTAGCTAAAACTAACGTTACTCCATCTTTACTTTCTTTTCCTCCTTGGAATGTTTCTCCTTGGAAAACTGCAGTTTTGTCTGGCAATGCTTTGAAGAAAAGCCCAGTCTCATGAGCAGTCCGGTGAATCTTCTTGCAGAAGACTAGGAAGATTTTTTATCCATTCCGAACAAAGCTCATCACTCACTGATTGGCTTCCGCCACACAATTTTCGAAAAACAATGTCATGACGGTTTTTAAAATTTCCGCTTGCCCCCATCGGCGAGAAATTAAGACTTTCATCGGCAAAAATCTTTGCGATTTTGGGAGATGTTGAGAGCAGGGTATCAAGGAATATAATAATTTTAATACCATCTTTAAGTTATTATATAATAAAAGGTTAAGATAAGCAATTTGTGTCCGAATTTGAGGACTGATTAACAATTAGGTCAATAGAATGACCGACATCATTTTAAATTGCCGACGTCCATTCGGCCAGTAGTTCGCACCACATTTGAAAGAATAATCGACAAGGCGACAAGTGAATCAGATGTCGCATTTTGCCGATTGTTTTCGGTCGGTCGGCTAAGAGATCAACAAGACGGATGAAATTTTTGTGTTTTGTTTTTTCTATCGACAGTTTCGATCACTTTTAGGGTGAATTATTAGGTAAAACTAAAGTATCTGTATTGCACAAGGTGTAGCTACACGCGTAGTGGTCATTCCTCTCAATGGCCATTTTTTGTTCAGCATGGGGATTTTTCGGTATAGACATAATCATTAAAAGTCTATTAACGGCCACTCAAATCCCTCTGAACAGTCAGGTTTCTCAGGCATTCCTTTAATGAAATTCTGTCCTTTCGTCTCTCCGATCCTTTACATTTTATAAAAGAGAAAATGGAGGAAAGAAGAAAAAAAATTCATACACTCAAAAACAACACAGGAAATCAGATATAGAGAATTAATCACTCCTTTCCCAACGTCGAGAAGGATGAATTTCCGGACTCTACTCAGGTTTTGGGCATTAAGAGTTCATTTTGTGCCTTTCAGGTGCCTGATTCGAACTCTGACAAAAAAAATTTGTTAATAGTCGGCCATCAGTGAATGAAATTTTCAACTCAAACGACTTTTGGAAAAATAAAGGATATTGTCTTTCCTCAATAACTACCGACGAAACAATTATAGATATACTTTTACAATTAAAAAAAAGAAAATTGAAGAAGAGTGACCCACTCCAGAAGAGCATTCAGAAGACCAAGTAGACACAAATTTATCTTTTTTTCTAAAAACCGGAAAATAAAAGAAAGGAATATATATATAGAGAGAGAGAGAGATTTTCGGATAAAATTACTTTTTTTCTTTGGATAATTTTAAAATTAGATTTATCGAAATGACAGATGGAGTCTTATTTAAATATTTTATATACTCCCAAACATAATAACCTTTTAGGCAGCTAATTTTTCCTTGGAACGATGGTTGACCACTGTAGAGAGATTTCGGTGTAATATTACATACTAACCGCCCTCTTCAACTAACTTGTTCGTCAGAATATAAATTCAGTTAGATACCACCCGCATTAAGCAATTTTGATTTTTTGTAGTTCCTTAAAAAAGCAATTTTAAGCTTCAAATTTTATAGACACTTCACCCGTGTTAGTAACACCTTCTGTACTGTTCATTGTGTCTACATAGACGTCTCTAAATGGAATCAAGTAACTGCATGTGTTATTTAACATCTAATTTCAAGTCGTCGGCATCTTTCTTATTCTTCATATGCAAAATACGTATATAATTTCAGTATAAATTCAGTATTCAGTAAAATGGCTCGACTTGTTTACGTCTTGCAGCATGCCTAGTTGGATTAAAACATGCTTCGTGAACAGAATTAAAACACAACAATAATAATCATTGGGCTTACTAAAATATGTTTTAAAATATAATTATTATTACCTTAAGAGGACTTCGTTTACAGGATTTCACAGAGAAAAGTGATGAATTAA